>JAKUCV010004975.1:56799-72288 GCA_028386065.3 Turnera subulata
TCAGACCGTGATCGTCTCGTGGTTGCCACTGCGTCTCCGTCAGAAGAACCATGTTCGGTTTATACTGGTTCTTCAAGTCCCTCAGGGTTCGCGAGAACTCCTGTGCACGCCTTGCTACTCCTCTGCAGTTCCACACCAGTAGCCGTACCTTTGGCCAGGTTGGAGGTAGCCGAGTCATTCTGGGTATGCTCTGGGCTGTCATTGAGAGCTGGTAGTAAGCACCTTGCTCTACAGTCTGGCAAGTGGACTCCAAGTTGAACTCTTGAAGCCTATCCGAGATGAAGAACATCACGGAGTTTGCTGAGCCGTAGTAGGAAGTCCTCAGTGTCCCATGGTCCTCTAGGAAGAACACCTCTTCCATGGGAGTGACGAAGAATCTTGAGGAATAGAGCTCGTCGACGAAAACTAGACGTGGCATCCTGCCGAGCTCGTTCGGCAGCTCTTCAGCACGTTTGTTGACCATGCTGTAAGCCAGTCGGTTCCTTCTGCCAAGATTGGCACCTTCGACAAAGAACACCGACGAGGGAGCAGGCATCTTGATTTGGACGTGTGGGGTTTTGTTTTGAACGTGGTGTTTTCTTTTGCTTAAGCGTTTTGTTGCTTTGATTGCTTTTGGTGATTTACACCTCACCGCTCCTTCTTTTATACACTTATGGGGAGCGTGATTACCTTTTTTTTTATTTTCAAGATCTTGCTTTTTGAATTTTACCGTTGCTATCATTTTTTGCTTTGGTTACTTTACGCGTTTTTCGGACCCATGCCAGAGTTTTTCAAGCTTTTCCTAACTCATGATTTTCTTTCGCTCTGGCTACCTTGTCTTTTGTTTTTATGGTCTTACTATACTTTTCTTGCATCTTTTATCACATGCATCCGTGACCGTTGAGGCTAGACGGATGGGACCGTATCTCGAGTAGAGTGCATGTGCGACACGTTTACAGCTGTTCGGATATCTTGGAGAGATAAGAGTCGAGACAGACGTTTTTGGCTTATGCGGACAATTGTGAACAAGTGGGTAACGTTTCTTTCGAGGTACACAGGACGTTCCCGTGATCAACGCTGTGCGCGTTACGTTTCGTGGTTCGAGGGTGTTTTCGTCCGATACGAGCACCGTTCATGAAAACATGTTTTGTTTTAATTTCCTTTTGTTTTGATTTTGTTAAATGATTTTTATTTTTAATTTCTTTAAATTTGATTTTATATTCTTATAGTTGATTTTTATTTTGTTTTGAGATGTTTTATTTTCCATTGAACAAGAGATTTCATAACACAAAAGTTTTGATTTAAAAGGAAATTTATTTTATTTATTTTATAAGGTTTTACAACAGGAGAATAAGTACTCTCTATGGAGTTACTTGCTTCTCTAGGTCTTTTACAAGCTGTTTTACATTTTGCATGTGTGGGAACAGTTCCGCACACGCTAGTTCTATTTGCGCTACCGCCGAGCTGATCTTCTTCAGCGAGAAGTTCAGCTGCGTCAGTTTCTGCTGCGGAGTGCAGCTCTCAGCTACCGCCTTGCCCTTGCGATCTTCAGCTTTCTTGGGGACTCGCTTCTTTCGTCGTTTTGGGGAAACGACCATGTGCTCCTTCAAGCCGACGATGTTCGTCTTGAAGCGTTTCTTTGGAGGCTCTTCATCGGAGCTTGTTGGGAAAGCCGTGTCACCGATGTAGCTGTTGTTTTTGGAGTCTGAGGTAGTTCTTAATCTCAGTGGAGAATCCATGACTGTGTGTGAGTATGCAGGTCATGAGGGTTTGGTATTTATAAGTGGACGAGAAGTCGCTTAAGGGTATAAGCGGTATCTCATGTTGAGGTTGGATACCTGGCAGAGTGTGCCAGAATCTTATCGTGGTAGGACCCACGGATAAGACGGAATTTCGGAGACGAAATTCTTTTTAAGGTGGGTAGACTGTAACAGCCCGGGTAAAATTTTTGATTTTTACCGGGACTGTAGAAGTCTATTTACCGTGATTTACTGTTGAATTAATCTTGGGTAATTAATTCAAGGTAAATCGGGAGTTGTTTTTCGAAACCGAGGGTTTTCCCGCGCTCATGATTTTCCCTCGGATTTTTCGGAACTAAGTTGGTATTTTTCGGGTTTCGGAATTTCTCGGAAAATCACATCGGAAAATAACTAAGTTGGTATCAGTTATTTTCTGGTCCGGATCGGACTCGCCCGTAATACGGACGAACTGCATTATTTGGGTTTCACATGCTAAATAGTAGATTTTCAGTATATAATGAAGAGGCAGCCGGTGGAAGAGGAGAGGAAGAGAGGAAAAAAAAAAGAAAAAGAGAGGAAAAAAGAAAGAGGAGAAGGAAAAAAAAAGAGAGAAAAGAAAAAAAAAGAGAGAAAAAGGAAAAAGAGAGAAAAAAGAAAAAAAAGAGGAAAAAAAAAAGAGGAAGAAGAATCAGAAAAAAATAGAAAAAGAAACATAAATAAAAAAAAAGAGAGATCAGGAAATAAAAAAAAAAGAGAGAAGAAAATCAAGAAAAAGAAAAGAAAATGAATTAAGGGAAATACGGAAAAAGGAAGAAAAAAAGGAAATGGCCGGTGAACAGTAGCCACCTTACCCCGGGCCGTTACTGTGCACACGACAGAGTTCCCGGCCGCGTCTCGCTGCACCGCCGCCACCGTCGTCCTCGCCGTGCCATTGCGAGCTCATCCCAGCTATCGCCGTTGCCTTCCGTCCACAGTAGCGCCGTGACGCGCCTTCGACCCGTGGCGGAACCCGGCGGATCTGTTTCTTCCGCGTCGCCGCTCAGTCCCTGCCGTCGCCGTGCCGAGGTTGCACCGCCCTTGGAGTTGCCACCTCACGCCGCACCTCGCGACTCCTCTCTCGCGCTGCGTCGCGCCGCCGCCGTCGTCACCAGCCCTGCAACCCGAGGTGAGAACCCGCTTTTGCTATCGGGTCGAGGTTGTAGTGGGGCTGATCCGGTTGCCAGCCGGGTTGGGACTCGCGGGCCTGGGCTGGTCTGGGCGCACTGGGCTTGGGCTCCTGGGCTCCGCCTTGGGCTTGGCTTGGACTCGGCCCAGTCCGTTTAATTTAATTAAAGAAAACTATAATTATATATATATGTATTTACTAATATTCTGGTAATTAGTTTTGAAAAAAAATTATATAGTTATTTTGAGAAAATTATGGACGATTTGATTCTGGAATTTTTATTAAAAAATAGATATATTTACTTTGATAAATAATTAAGTTATGTTTTGGAAAACTATTGTTATTTGGAAAAATATATATATGCCTTGGAAATAATTTCTGAAAATTTAATATGTAAATAATTTCATCTGGAAAATTACTATTGTGGTGTATGTATATAAATATGTATTTTGTAAATTAAAATTAATTATGTTTTGTGTTAGAAAAATAAATTGTATATGTATATAGAAAAAGATAAATACTATATATTTTCTGAAAATTATAAATACGTAATTAATTTTCTGTAAATTATGGTAACTGGTCCCTTTTGGGAAAATATGTAATTATGGTATACATGATTTATATTTCTAAAATATATAATTATTTTGATAATGTAATTATTTGGAAAAGTATTTGGAAATATTATGAAAAATAAATACATATATTATAAATTCCAGAAAAATTATGGAAATTATTATTTTGGAAATTATAATTATTTTATGAAAATATTTTTAAAGAGTTTTAATTAAAGTATGGTACCGAAATTATATTCGGATATACGTACGGTTAAATATTTTACGGTAAATGGAAATAATAACGGATAGGAATCGGGATGGGATTAATTCGCAGTTTGGCATCATAGCATACCGATTATGTGCATTTATGTGTGTGTACATTGTTTTGTGTATAGGTTTGATATCGGGCAGATTCCTGTGGAACCGGCTTTGGAACCTGTTGAGGATTCCGTATTTGATAATCGGCTAAGGTGAGGTTAAGTAAATATTTATTTACATCCCGTGATATCAAGTTGCTGTTTGTTTACTGAGTCCAATGATGCTGGTATGATACTTTGTGGCTGTGTATGGTTTGTTGTGTGATGAATTATGTTGATAATTGTTGCCGTTGATGTTGTTGAAATTATTGTTGCTGTTGATATAATTGATGATGTTGGGATTGTGGATATAAGTAAGATTATTGTAGTTGTTGACTGTAGAATTGTGTGAGTTGAGTACCGGGGGTACTATTATGTGATGACAGTATGGTATTGATTATTATCCAGACGAGCGGAGAGGCTGCGAGCCTGCTCGGGATAATGAGATAATGGTTGGATGATAGAGATGTAGTGACTAGTCGAGGAAAAAGGAAATAATAAAATTGAATACACTTAGACATCTAGTAAGTCACAGTTAAATGTTGGAACGACCAAATGATAGTCTTGTTTTATGGTGCTGGGGGAGAGTGTGCTTGGGGTCTGCTCCCTGTCTGTACCAGTTATTTATATTTAGGCGCTGGGGGAGAGTGTGCTTGGGGTCTACTCCCTGTCTGTGCCAGTTTTACGTGGAGGTACCAGGGCGGGGTCCACGGGCTAGCTAGCTTGACTACCAGGCGACGGCCATCATTTAACTTGTGATAGGGGCCCTGATAATAAAATTGGAATAGCGTGTCTAGAATCACCAGTGTGTATTTAAGGTTCGTGAGAACCTTGGCTAATTGTTGTGTTGTGACTTGGAATAGTTACGGTGTATGTATATGTATATTTGCTTATGGGTTTACCCGGTGGGCACTTCGGACTCACCCCTTACCTGCGGGCTTTCATCCCGTAGGATGAGTTATTTGTTGTTCAGGTATATTGCATTCCAGACAGGCTGCGGCGTCATCCCTTGGACAGGACTCGGATCCATTAGTTGCATCATGGGTTGCATACAGAGTCATTGTGAGTCGTTAAGTCTTCCGCTGTGCATATTATTATTGTTGTCGGGCCATTGGGCCGGTTTTACTATTATTGTTGATGTTTGTATTTTGGGGCGTTGGGGCCGAGTTGTTGTTGTACATACTGTATGCTGAGTCATGTTGGGTTGGGTCGTCACAGTTCCGGCACGTTTTTACTGTGTACGGTAAATACGGGTCGGGGCGTTCCATCTTTCCCTTGGTTAGTCTTGAAGCTCTTACTCTCCAAATGCTCAATCCTTTACACATAAAGAGGGAAGGAAAGGAAAATCTCAAATCTCAACTGTGGACCAATATGAATAGCAGTTCAACATTCTTGGACCGGATTGCTATTTCCATATATTTTGGTTCGTTTGATTTGTTGACTGTCCTATCGTAAAAGTGAGTCCAGACACCTTCTTGAATCTACCAAGAATGGATCCTAGATTCCCTTATCCACTCCAAACCACATCAAGAAAGGAGTACTATTTTCAGTTTTCTAACCACAAAAAGCCAAAAACCCACTTGAAATTTCTGAACCAATTCCAAAGGATTGTGACAAATAACTATACTCGTGGTATCATGTCAAAAAAAAAAGTTTTTTATTAAAGGATCCATAGACTCATATCATTAAACTTCGTGAAAAAAAGACTTCGTAAATAAAGGATCCGTAGAACCATATCATTAAACTTCTTGAAAAGAATCAATGGAAATATAACAACACATGAGAAAAAAGAGATACAAAGTCTCTAAATCTATTAGAAGGAAGATAAAGATTCTCCTTGACTATCCTCTAATATGAGGATGATAACTGAGACTCTAGTAGAATACAAGCAGACTGAAGCTCCAGAAGTTCCAAATTATCTGTGGCAAAAAACGTTATGACTAGAAAGAAGAGAATCTGCAAGTCTTGCATAAGAAATAGAAAAGCTCCCATACCTCCAAATTTATGATGGTTGTATCTTCTATGAATTATCATAAGGAACACCAAAAAAACATATATGCACAAATGACATAAGAAAATCATTAAAAAACAACAAAAATCTATTAATTTATTGTAAAAAAAAAGAGAAAAAAATTAAATATAAACAAAAATTTAAGAACTACTATTAGTGATGAAACACCAATGGTAAGCTCCAAATCTGGGGTTGTAGGAGGAGAGTTGGAGAGGAAGCAGAGAGAGAAGCGGTGGAGACAAGGATAGAATACAAATTTATCCTAAATGGTTAAAAAAAAAGTTATACTAGTGGGGTTGTCTTTGGGTTTACGTCCAAAAATAGTTCATCGTTTGAGAAAGATCAATTCATGGTGGGAAAATTTTTTTAAAAAAGATCTAAAACCTGAAAGGGAAAGGAAAAATTCTGACATAATATCCGTGGCTAGCTGCTTTTGTAGGTAGCCACAAATCTTAACACTTATATTGACGGGATATATCACGAGCTGGCTATATATCCTTTATTGACAATTTCACATCTTTCTTTTCCAGTAGCAAAAAAAACTGCCATGGCCACAAAGGATTCATCCCAAGCTGACAAATCATCATCTCAATACTTACTATCTCATCAACTCCCTCGAGAACTCTCCTGGGAAGCTATTCCTCTCTACCAGTATGAAGGGTTTTGGCTCCCATGTGAGTTGGATATTCAAGACATTCAAGCCATTCAAACCCAGTTTCAGGCAAGGGAAGATGATGTTCTGCTGGCATCCTCCATGAAGACCGGGACAACATGGCTCATGGCTCTTTCTTATTGCATCATGAGAAGCAGCAACTTTGAAGGTGATGATGATGATCGGGAGGAAGTAGACCTTTTGGTTAAAAGCAACCCTCATGATTGTGTGCCTGCTTTGCATCATCTTAGATCCACAGAAGATATGCGAAACTCTTTCTCTGGTATGCAATCTCCTAGACTCTATCACGCCCATTTACCTTACAGTCTTTTGCCAGAATCTGTCAAGAACTCGGCCTGCAAAATTGTTCACATCACCCGGAACCCGAAAGACACCTTAGTTTCGATGTGGCATTTTTTGAATAAGGTTGTGAGGCCTAATCAACCAGGATTCCCTCTAGAAAAGGCAGTGGATAGCTTCTGCAGAGGGGTTCACTTATTTGGGCCCTTTCATGATCATGTTTTAGAGTACTGGGAAGAGAGCATAAGAATGCCACACAGGATACTGTTCCTGAAATATGAAGATCTCCAAAGAGACCCCAAAGGGGAAGTGAGGAGGCTAGCTTCATTTCTTGGAAGACCCTTCAAGGATGAAGAGGAGGTTGAAAAGGTGTTGTGGAGGTGTAGCTTGGGAAGACTTAAGGAATTGGAGGTTAACAAGAATGGAACATTCCTCGGGCCAGTTGAAATACCAAACAGTGCCTTTTTCAGGGTTGGTGCTGTAGGGGACTCCAAGAACTACCTCACCCAGGATATGATTGAGAGAATCGATCAACTGACAAGGGAGAAATTTGAAGGCACTGGCCTCTGTCTTGAAGCATGACCACATGAACCTGCTTCCATATCTAGAGCAGCTTTGTTTCTTGATTTGCTTGGTGAGAATTTCCTTCTGGTGAATGAAGAAAATCTGCTGTCATGTTTGAGCAGTAAAGATGACCCTCCTGTTACTTAGAGCGCATGATGTTACTACATTTTGAAGTTTAAGCTGAATGTTATGGCGGTGGAGGAATGTGCGTTTTGTGACCTATTTTTTTCATGTAATTTTGAATGTTTGGTCAACTCCACTTTGTCATCATCCTTACCTGATGATGTAATTCATGGTATAATCTTCCTTCCCTTCTCTTCACCGATCAAGGCTATCTATTTTTTTTCAGCATCAAGTCCTTCAATGTCAAAGCAGCATAGCATGCTTCTCAATGTAGGTTAGGACTTAGGACGAACCATAGTTACTGACCCACCTGATCTTTTGTATGAACTTTTACTGGAGGATAGCAAAGCTAGGGAGAGGAAGGTTTTCAATTATGGGCCTTTTGATGAGCATGTTATACCGTTCAAAAAAAAAAAAAAAAGATGAGCATGTTATACAAAAGGATGATGAAAAGGCTAGCTTCTTTTCTTGGAAGACCCTTCAAGGATGATGATGAGGTTGAAAAAGTGTTGTGGATGTGTAGCTTGGGAAGGCTTAAGGAATTGGAGGCTAACAAGAACGGAATGCTCTCAGGAACAAACCCACATAATGTACCAAACTGTTTTGTCTTTTTCAGGATTGGTGTTGTTGGGAACTCCAAGAATTACCTTACCCAGGATGTGATTGAGAGAATTGATCAACTGACAAGGAAGAAAAATTTCAAGGTACTGGCCTGTCTCTTGAAGCATGAGCACATAATAAACCAGCTATCCCATCTATCCACAAGAGTTTTAATTTCTTTGCTTGCTGGGAATTTCTTCATGTTGAATGAATTAAATCTGCAGTTATGTTTGAGAAGTAGAGATGTCATGTTTGAGTGGTAGAGATGACCCTTCTATTAGGGGGCATGATGTTACTACAAATTTTATAGGTTTAAACTCAATGTTGTGGCAGAGGAGAAATGTGCACTTGTGACTTGTTTTTTCCATGTTTTCAACTATCTTGTACTATCATTGAAGTTCAGCAATTATATCAAGCCAAAATAGAAAGAAAAAGCTCTGCAATTAGCATGATTTTGGTTGATGTACATGTTTTCTTCATATCTTTTTTTCATGAACGTACAAGTTTTGCTTCATAACATTGTACACAATGATGCCTCTGTTTTAATACTTCAGAAAGAGGGGCATCAGTAATGAAGATGACACAGTGGATCGTCGGTCCTAATCTAAATCTACTTTCATAAAAAGAAAAAGGCAACAGGAAGGATCAAAGGGGAGAATTATAAAATTTCCATTAAAGAAGGCAACAGGAAGGAACAAAGCGGAGATTAACAAATTTTCACAAAAGTGAAAACTGCAATTAGCCTCCTCTCCACTCTATGCCCCCTTTTCCTTTTTCTGGTTTAACTCTCACCATTCTGTGCTTGCCATCCATTCACCTCTACTTAATGGTCAAAAGTATAAACAAAAGCAAAAGGCAAAAGAGCACCGCCATATGCAAGTTTCATAATTGGATGAAGCTCCCAAACACATGATTACAATCAAAATGGTACCGAAAACACTACACTACAAACCGGCAGTTCAAGTCTTCGTCGTCATACATGCTTGTAATAGAAACAAAATAAATAAATGAATCAAATCTCACTCATGTGATGAATAATGAATGCCATAAATCATTACCACTTCATTTTTCTGGTTTTTCAAAGCACTACTAGCTATGAGCTTTGATCATTCCAATGGTGTGGCTCAAGTTGACCTTTTCCACAGATCTTAAATGTGGCGATACACTTTTCAATAAAAGGACTCATCCCAGTTCACAACTCACATCTTTGGATATACATTGCAAAAAACTGCCATGGCCACAAAGGCTTCATCCCAAGCTGACAATTCATCATCTGAAATTGAATCCTTACTATCTCATCAACTCCCTGCTAGAGATCTCTTCTGGGAAGCTGGTCCTCTTTACCAATATGAAGGGTTTTGGCTTCCAGGTACGTTAGATTTTCAAGTCACTCAAGCCATTCAAGAACAGTTTCAGGCACGGGAAGATGATGTTATGCTGGTATCCTCCATGAAGACCGGGACTACATGGCTTATGGCTCTTTGTTATTGCATCATGAGAAGCAGCAACCTTGAGGGTGGTGATGATGATGGTGATCAGGAGGAAGGAGACCTTTTGGTCAAACACAACCCTCATGATTTTGTGCCTTCTTTGCACAGGTTTAAATCCACAGATGAAGTGCAAAACCCTTTCTCTGATATGCCATCTCCTGGACTCTATCACGCTCATTTACCTCACACTCTTTTGCCAGAATCTATCAAGAACTCAGCCTGCAAAATTGTTTACATTGCCCAGAACCCGAAAGATACCGTGGTTTCGATGTGGCATTTCACGAATAAGATTTTGAAGCCTAATCTGTTGGAGTTGAATAATCTAGAAAGTTTATTTTATGTAGTCAAAAGAAAACTCTAGAGTCCTCTCCATGTTATTCCAGAATTCTGTTCAGCACTTTTTGTGGATGTCAATTGATCAACGTGTACTTAGTGTTCTTGTACACAAATTGTGTATATATATATATGCAAATGATGTAACCGTATAACTCTTTAGTTTCCTTCCTCCTCCAAACTCTTCTTTGATGATGTCTTTTGGTTGGTTTCCTAATTATAAAGAAACTCTGTTTTTTAGAAGTTTGTTGTTTTGAAACTTAACATAATCAACGTGCATCCCTCTAGAAAAGGTAGTAGATAGCTTCTGCAGAGGGGTTTTCTTATTTGGTCCTCTTCATGAGCATGTTTTAGAATACTGGGAGGAGAGCATAAGAATGCCACACAGGGTACTATTCCTGAAATATGAAGACCTCATAAGAGACCCCAAGGGGCAAGTGAAAAAGCTAGCTTCATTTATTGGAAGACCTTTCAAGGATGAAGCTGAGGTTGAAAAAGTTTTGTGGAGGTGTAGCTTGGGAAGGCTTAAAGAATCGGAGGTTAACCAAACAGTTTCTTTTTCAGGGTTGGTGCAGTAGGGGACTGCAAGACCTACCTCACCTAGGATGTGATCGAGAGAATTGAACAGTTGACAAGGGAGAAATTTGAAGGTACTGGCCTATCTCTTGAAGCATGAGCACACAAACCTCCCATCTAGCCTGAAAAGTTTTAATTTCTTTGCTTTGTGAGAATTTCCTCCAAAGTGAGTCAATAAAATCTGCTGTCCAGTTACTTAGACATCATTGTTTTATTGCATGTTTAAGTTTAAACTCGATGTTATGGCAATGGAGAAATGTGCATTTCTGACTTCTTTTTCCCCCTATGTTTTCAAGTGTATTGTATCAAAAATTAGGGAGGATAGCGTGCGGGGACATACGATGACACGTGGATCCTATATGATACTTACTAAATCAAAAAAGACGTCGTTTTGGTATGATACGACGTCGTTTTGAAACACCCCCTAACCCCTAAATCCGGAAAGCTTACCACGTCAGCAGGTTCATGAAAGTCGGGATATACGATTGACCAAACAGTAATGGAGTACATAATTAGCCAAGATGCTAAAAATTGGGGCCTGAAAACCCAAAAAACCCAATAATAATGGATACAATCTATTTTTTTCAATAATACCTATTAAAATCAAATTGCTTTCCCATATAGGAACTTACTAATGAGGTGTAATATTTTAATAATACCTTTTTTAAGTATTTTTTTAGGCCCAAATAGGCTAAGAGGGAGGTGAATTAGTCTCTTTTTTGCTTAAGCACTGATTGGCACTAATAATGCTGAATCTGTCTTGAATCAGATTCTGCAGATTAAGAACACAAAGACACACACTAATGCACAATTAAGTGAGTAAGGTTAGAGAAATATGCACAGCAGTTTAGAGTGGTTCGCCACTAAGAACTACATCCACTACTCAAGGAGTCCACCTTGAGATTTCTAACATTCACTATATCTTGGCTTTTTCGGGTTCAACCACAACCTTTTACAAGCTTTTTCCTAGGCTAAGCTCAAACCTATCACTCACCACAAACGTCTCCAGTTTGTTGAATCCCACCTTAGCAAACTAATCCCAAGTTCCCACTAAGGTGTTTCTGATTTCACAGCAAGGAGTCTTCAATGACAAAGTCAAGAAGATGTACAACTAAGCTCAATACTCTAGCCTTTAAGATATCACTCAATTTAGGCTCTTTTGGAGAACTGCAAGTGTAACTCAAGTAGTATAACTTCAAGATTGCGTAATGGCAGCTCTAACTTGAGTTCTTCAGTCTTCCTTCAATTTATAGAGGCTGGGAGAAGCGGTAGCCTCATCATCCAACGGCTAGCTGTCACTTTCTGCTACCTCGAGATTTGGCATCATTGGCGCCAAAACGTTCATCGCTCCAATTCCAGAAAGCGGTCTGCACATGCTGAGCCGCAGCCTATGTTTGATTCTCTTAGGCTGGACTGAATCAGAATGAGTCGTTGTGAGAGTTTTACAGTCCTTTAAACAAACACCTGCAGAACAGAGAGAAACAAACTTGCGGATTTTGTGCTCATAGGAGCGCCTCCAACAGATGGCTCCAAAGTACAAGAAAGTCAGTCATGGCTTAGCCGAATCCTAGGTTTGAGATCCTAGGAAGCTCAGATTGGAATCTAACCGTTTTGAGACCTGTCCCAGATTCTTAGTCCAACATTTTTTGAGTTAAACTAAGCTAGATACCAGGTTTATAGAGCATGGGAGCGTCTACAACAAGTTGCTTCAATCTTCTAGAAAATCAGCACAGGGTGACTGGGTACCTATGTTTGAGGATCCCAAGTCGGGGCTAAATAGAGATGAATCTTTGAAAGCTCTGCTCAGATCACTAAACAAACATTTTCTTGGTTTATTCAAGCTTAATTTTCGGTTCATAGGGTATGGGAGCTTCTCCAACAAATGCGTCAAAGTATTAAGAAAAACAATATGGTCCAAGGCATGAAAGAGACTTAGACTTAATAAAATAATACCCTTAGCACACATACCAATCCCACTAACCTCAAACCTTATAAAATCTAATTTCATTATTTAATTCAAGGATTTGGGTGGTGGATTAAAATATTCATAAGTCTAGTTTGTCATTAATCAAAATCAATTAATCATATGGTTAGGTAATTAGGTTAATTCACTAATTAGCACTAAACGACTAATTAATTAATCACTAATGCACATGGTAATTACCTTAACCCAACATTCTCCCCCTTTTTGATGATGAAAAACTTATATGAAAAACACAAGCATGTGAGGGTTTAAAACCGATTTAATGTTTAAGCTCCCCCTCAATCTATGACTCTCCCCCTAAATCTATGCTCCCCCTATCTTAAAGATTTTTCCAAATTAAGCACGAATCAATGTAGGAACGAAAATAGGTAAGAGTAATAATCGATATCAATAAGTGTAAGCATCCACAATATAATCATGCATTGATATCGAAATTATCAACCATCATTGTGTGTTTTTCTCACACACCACTTTTCTCCCCTTTTCGGCATCACCAAAAAAATAGTACAAGGGAGGACAAGATCATAAACCTGCATAGAGATCAAGTAATATGTCCCAAAATAATAGAACATCATAGATATAAAAGCATAAAGATGTTCAAACAGAAATTCAAACGATCTGGCATCAGCAGTTCCAGAACGAACCAGAAAGCATAATATCTAGAAACATTCCAAAATAACCGAACAAGAACATAAACAGAATTGAAACATGATGCAGGAAAGTCTATGAGAATGCATAAACCTAAACTAGGGCATCAGATCTAAAGGAAGGTCACTCAGTGGTCTCATCATCATCAGCAGCTTGATCGGTGGAAGAATCAGAGGCAGAAAACCTATTCGGGTTTGGAGCAAATCGCTTCACCAACAACTTCAATTGTGTCTTCTGCATCTCTATGATTTTCACAACCATCCCCTTGACCTCCAGAAGATCATCCCTAACATCCTTAACCTCATCCGTTAAAGCCTCAATTCTAGCATCCTTGGAAGAACTCGGCTGTGTTACATAAAACAACCCCTGCTTGTTTTTCTTAAGATGTATTCGAGAGAGAGTGGATGTACCCATAGCTTCTGATCTAATTGGAAGAAGTGCATTTGTTGGCACCACATTCTCCTTCTGAGCAATAAGGGTGATTAAGTGCCCATATGCCCTTCCCGAGTACTCTCTCATGTGGTGAAAGATGGTATATGCATAATCAACCGGGCTATTTCTCACATGTCATATGTCTTCAAGTTATTCAAATGTCCATGTCGAGGAATGAGGATGCGGGTGATGAAGTACAGAAGGACTCGGTGATTTGGAGACAGATCATCTTACTTCTCATACTTACTTGCCTTTCCAAAGAGGAGCTTTCTTTGCTCAGCAGCGCTAGATGTGTTGGAAATAGGAGTAGTAACCCCTAAGGCAGTGTTGTAGTACTTCACCCTAGCTGTTTTCCCTTTAGGAAGACTCAGCAAAACTCGAATGGAATCAGGAGTGACATAGATAGATTGTCCGCAGATCAAGCTGTGAACTCCAACAACAAAACCATCTTCATCTACCAAGTCCATCAATTTGGACCTCTCAACAATTTGCAACAACCCTGATCCTCTCACATCATCAAAGTGCACAATGGTACTTTTGAGAAATTTGAAACTAGTACCTATGATTCCTGGTGCATCTTTGATGAACCAGCAGTAGTGTGGCGAGATTTTCTATGCTTTTTAGTCACATTCCCTTGCTTGCTAAGATGAACAATCGGTGGATCCTCATCCTCTTCATCTTCGGCTTCATTCTCCTCTTCAACCTCTTAATCATCTTGAGGTTCAGATGTGGGAATTCCATCATCATTAGCTTGAGTATCAACATGTGAAATCTCTTCTTTGCCCTCATCTGAGCTATCCTCTGAAGAATCAACCTCATAAACCATTTTCTCTTTACCTTTTCTTGAGGGTGAAGGTCGCATTCTTTGACCAATAGTGCTTTCTCGCACATTCCTCCGTTTTGGCATTGCTGATGCCATAAGTTTCTTCTTTGCAGGAGGTGGAGGTGGAGCCTCGGGAGTAGGCACGGGTTGAGGAGTCTTGACTGAATGAGAGGTGTCCTTTCCTTGAGTAGCCTTCTCGACATCTAATCTGTGTATTGCAGCACGATCATGAAAGGCCTTCTTGGCTGTCTCCTTAGTGCGGTAAGTCTTTTGGAAGACATATTTCCTCTTGATGGAGAATTTTTGTGAGAGAGGTATGTCATCATCAGACATGGTCTTTTCGGAAGAATTGGCTTTCTCCACAATTTCTTCTTCCTCCAAGGCAGCAAGAAAACCCTCTGGTAGAATAGGGTGAGCCAGATTGTTCTTGAATTCTTCTAGAACTCTGTCAACAAGGTGTGAAGGCACAACATCTTGGACCATGAGCTTCCTCTTTGCTTCAAATGTCCCAATTGGATCTTCCACTTCTTTGGGCATCCTATACTTGCTCATGATGTTGTTTATGCTTACAATAATCTCTGCCCCCGTGTTCTCATTGTTAGTAGGAGGTGGTATTAGAACTCATGGTTCATTACAGGTTTTGATAATTGACAAACCAGCACAAGATCATGACAAAGAAGAAGCAAAAAGAAATGAAGTCAAACCAATCCTCAAGCACAAGATACCATTCAAGAGCAAAGGATCAAAATGAATGAGCACAAGAAATTGAAGAGCCAAGAAAGAAGAGTTAGATCCATAAATTGTACAAGGTATAACACTCAACTCTTCTAGGACATTGGCTCAAAATAAGATGAATTTTGCTCATGCATAACATAACATATTTCCAACCATAAAAATGTTTTTCGAGCCATGAACATCGATGTTGTGGATTTAAACATCGATGTTGTGGATTTAAACATCAATGTTGGCATCCCAAACATCGATGTTCTAGTGACCGTTGTTTTTAAAATTAGGCATAACATCGATGTTCTAAAAGATAACATCGATGTTTCTTTCCAGTCACTTTAAAAGGATTTTTGCCGAGCCAAAATAACATCGATGTTATGTTATAAACATCGATGTTCTTGATTCCAAGCATTTTTACAAAAATTGGCAGAAGC
>JAKUCV010004975.1:74110-96179 GCA_028386065.3 Turnera subulata
TACAATGAACTTAACGAGAAGATATCCTCAAATGTATGTGCTTGTGTTGTATTGGGAAAGGAGAATGAATCTCTTAGGTCTCAAATTGATGATTTGAAGAATACATTAGAAAAGTTCACAAATGGTAGAGATGGTCTTAATCTTCTTCTAGGACAACAAAGGAGTCCAACACAAAAAGAAGGATTAGGTGCATCAAATGGGTTAAATGATGTCAAACCTGCTGTGCTTAAAGCTAAGACACATAAACATGTTGCTTCATCTTCTACTCATCATACTACATCACATGAACATGCTAAACCACATGCACGTCATACTAAATCACATGTTCATGACACAAGAGCACATATTCATCATAGAAGGTCATATGCACAAAATGTCAAACCAAATGCAAGTAGTGGAAGAGCTCACTATGCTAAATTATATGCCTACAATGTTAGATCAAATGCTAAGGTTGCAAGACCACATATACACAGAGCTAAAAATGAAAGTTCTCATTTTACAAAACCTAGGAAATATGTGACTCAATTTAGGGAAAACAAGTATGATAGATTGCATAAACATAGGCAAAATGGTACCTATAACCAACCTAGAAGGATGCATAACCCAAATGTCATTTTTCACTATTGTAATAGGATAGGACACATTGCCCCGGTATGTTTTACTAGGCATAGACACTGGGTACAAGATAAGGTCTATCATCAGCATGTATCTACTCACTTTCAAGGACCCAAAAAGATTTGGGTACCGAAATCCTTTTGATTCGTTTTGCAGGTATGCTTGAAGGCATCAAGTGTACTTTGGTACCTTGATTGCGGATGCTCCAAGCAAATGACCAAAGAAGCATCCAAAATTCAAGACTAAGTGATAGTGCAAAACCGGACCAACATGAGAAACATCGATGTTTAACAAGCAACATCGATGTTCTGTGATTTTCAGCTCACCGGTTTTCCAACCAGTAGCTGAAAAACATCGATGTTGTCTAGAAAACATCGATGTTCCAATAAGAGCCGCCAAGCCTCAAATTGAGAATGCACATCGATGTTTTGTATCAAACATCGATGTTCGGTAAGAATTTTTTTAATAAACATCGATGTGTAAATTGTGAACATCGATGTTCCTCCATTGTTGTCATTTCAGCAAGTTAATTTTTCACATGAAGTTAGAAAATTTAGGTAGCATACTTCATGACTAAATGTCTCAGGAAGAATATTTAGATGTCTTTCAAGCTAAGCTAGTAGTTTGTGCACAATTGATCAAATTGAGAATCACTAGCTTGATGAACATTCACATGGAAGAAACTTCATATCATACACAAAGCACAATTACTTTTATTGATTATAAAGATTGAGTACAGCTGCTAAATCTTAAAACAAAACTCGATTACATCATATATTTTACAATCACACTTAGAAACAAGAAACGCAGAATTACATCATATATATTCATTACAATTATTATCTGCTTCTAACGATTTGGTTCAGCTGTTACAGTAAAGCCATTAGGGGTATTGACTATGTTAACCCTAATGCAATGACTCCAAGCAAACCACATTCCACCCAAGTTGTTCTGGGCAGGAAGCTCGAACCGTTGTGTTGGTGGAAAGCGAAGAGGGATAGCTCCGTGATTTCCAGTTTGCTGCCATTGAGTCTCGGTAAGCAGAACCATATTGGGTTTATATTGGTTCTTCAGGTCTCGCAGGATTCGGACAAAATCTTGGGAACGTGCTGTGATACCCCTGCAGTTCCACACCAAAAGGCGAATCTTTGGCCAAGTGGGCGCTACTCCAATTGCTCGAGGAATGCTCTGAGCTGTCATAGTAATTTGGTAGTAACCGCCCTCGTTCAACGTCTGGTAGGTTGGTTCCAACTGAAGCTCCTGAAATTTTTCAGAAATAAAAAACATGGTGGAGTTAGCTGTACCATAGTAGGAAGCTCGCAGAGTTTGTTGATGATCCAGGAATATGACTTCCTCCATAGAGGTAAAGAATCGGGAGGAATAGATTTCGTCTACAAAGACAAGGTGAGGAATTCTTCCTAGCTCCTCTGGCAATGGCCCCTGTGGCTCATTCACGATACTAAAGGACAACCGATTTCTCCATCCTACGTTTGCACCTTCAACGAAAAAGACGGAGGAAGGGGCAGGCATTTTCTCTTTGTTTTTGATTTTTTTTACTAATCTCTCTTTCTGAAGTTGGCTTATAATTTTCTGTCTAATGAGCTTAATCCCTGCCTTTTTTATAGAATCAAAGCTGAAATGTTCCAAGGGGCGACCCCTACCACATTTTCCAGAGATTAAGAAATACTTCGACAAACAGAAACGCCAATTTCATTATTACTAACCGCCAATTTCTCAACTAATCAAGAATTTACTTTGTTGAAAATCCTAGCCTAACATTGCATTATTGATTTGTCACGAGATTTACTGTCTATCTAGCTAGGTATCGGAGGCTATCAAAGTCCAACCGACAAGACAATTTCTCGAGCCCGGTGCACTGACGACAAGAAGAAAATGTCTCTTAGGGGCAGAAGGACACTTACCACCTCTTGAAATTGTCACACATGTTTCATCACCATAAAACTCATATATTCTCTTTGCTAACTTGAGCACCCGAGGCTCGTCTAACTATGTTTGGCAGGTACCCCTCACTAAGGCCAAAAGACAGGGGGAACAAAAAATCGGGTGGAACCAACAAACATCAATATTGTTATCATACACATCGATGATTGATCAATTCAGAATGAAGCAAAATAGGAACCATCTCTCTAAACCCTTATCCTTGTCATCCTTTATGCTTTGTTTTTTATAAAATACTTTACCATATGCATAAACTTAAGGGGAATTATAAATCCTGTCTTAAGGGGGAAGAATAAATAAATGCATCATCATTTCTTTTTGCTAATGCCAAAAGGGGGAAGATCAGAAGAAGTATATGCATCTAGATAGGGGGAATCATATCATAAATTGTACAAATAGGGGGAAATAGTGTGGTACCATTTACCTCTAACATTGGCATATACTTCTAGTTGTTTGTCATTATCAAAAAGGGAGAAATTATTAGAACTCATGGTTCATTACAGGTTTTGATAATTGACAAACCAGCACAAGATCATGACAAAGAAGAAGCAAAAAGAAATGAAGTCAAACCAATCCTCAAGCACAAGATACCATTCAAAATCAAAGGATCAAAATGAATGAGCACAAGAAATTGAAGAGCCAAGAAAGAAGAGTTAGATCCATAAATTGTACAAGGTATAACACTCAACTCTTCTAGGACATTGGCTCAAAATAAGATGAATTTTGCTCATGCATAACATAACATATTTCCAACCATAAAAATGTTTTTCGAGCCATGAACATCGATGTTGTGGATTTAAACATCGATGTTGGCATCCCAAACATCGATGTTTTAGTAACTGTTGTTTTTAAAATTAGGCATAACATCGATGTTCTAAAAGATAACATCGATGTTTCTTTCCAGTCACTTTAAAAGGATTTTTGCCGAGCCAAAATAACATCGATGTTATGTTATAAACATCGATGTTCTTGATTCCAAGCATTTTTACAAAAATTGACAGAAGCAGAAAAACATCGATGTTGGACTACAAAACATCGATGTTCTTGTGACCGTTGGTCAAAACATCGATGTTTACAATCCAATATCGATGTTCATGAAAAATTGTCTTTGAAATATAATTTTCCCGAAGCCAAAAAACATCGATGTTGCACAAAACATCGATGTTTCATTTTCCAACATCGATGTTCTGGCATAGACCCTTTCCCATCATATTTTTGCGAAGCCAAAAAACATCGATGTTGAATTGAAGAACATCGATGTTGAGTATGAAAACATCGATGTTCTAAAATGCAACATCGATGTTCTACTAGCCGTTGGAACAATAATTTAAAATTGTTGGCTAAAA
Source organism: Turnera subulata (assembly GCA_028386065.3). NCBI lineage: Eukaryota > Viridiplantae > Streptophyta > Magnoliopsida > Malpighiales > Passifloraceae > Turnera > Turnera subulata. The sequence goes on from JAKUCV010004975.1 coordinate 78,031, forward strand.
CATCGATGTTTGTAGGCAAAACATCGATGTTCTGCCGTTGTAGCAGACAATTTTTCAGCACCCACTATGCTTTGTTTAAGGCTGTTTTTGGGTGGATTTCAAACGACTCTATAACTTTTCAGAGCTACAAATTGAGCATTTTTTGCTATGTTTCAAATCTAATCAACTCTCTACATTCATGCTATTCATTCATACATACATTACAAATCCTAATTGAGCCAATATCCAATTGAGGATTTGAGAGTTGCCTTTTAGAGCTTCATTTGTACACTCACATTGCTCTTTGAGAGAGACCTCTTGTTTGAGTGATTATTGTGTTGTTATACACCTTGAGGGAGGTTAGTTCCCTTGGTTAAATTCATAAGAAGAGGGGTATATCTTCTTGTGTGAGAAGTCTTGAAGTGTGGTACCATTTACCTCTAACATTGGCATATACTTCTAGTTGTTTGTCATTATCAAAAAGCGGGAAATTATTAGAACTCATGGTTCATTACAGGTTTTGATAATTGACAAACCAGCACAAGATCATGACAAAGAAGAAGCAAAAAGAAATGAAGTCAAACCAATCCTCAAGCACAAGATACCATTCAAGAGCAAAGGATCAAAATGAATGAGCACAAGAAATTGAAGAGCCAAGAAAGAAGAGTTAGATCCATAAATTGTATAAGGTATAACACTCAACTCTTCTAGGACATTGGCTCAAAATAAGATGAATTTTGCTCATGCATAACATAACATATTTCCAAGCATAAAAATGTTTTTCGAGCCATGAACATCGATGTTGTGGATTTAAACATCGATGTTGGCATCCCAAACATCGATGTTCTAGTGACCGTTGTTTTTAAAATTAGGCATAACATCGATGTTCTAAAAGATAACATCGATGTTTCTTTCCAGTCACTTTAAAAGGATTTTTGCCGAGCCAAAATAACATCGATGTTATGTTATAAACATCGATGTTCTTGATTCCAAGCATTTTTACAAAAATTGGCAGAAGCGGAAAAACATCGATGTTGGACTACAAAACATCGATGTTCTTGTGACCGTTGGTCAAAACATCGATGTTTACAATCCAACATCGATGTTCATGAAAAATTGTCTTTGAAATATAATTTTGCCGAAGCCAAAAAACATCGATGTTGGCCAATTAAACATCGATGTTGCACAAAACATCGATGTTCCATTTTCCAACATCGATGTTCTGGCATAGACCCTTTTCCATCATATTTTTGCGAAGCCAAAAAACATCGATGTTGAATTGAAGAACATCGATGTTGAGTATGGAAACATCGATGTTCTAAAATGCAACATCGATGTTCTACTAGCCGTTGGAACAATAATTTAAAATTGTTGGCTAAAACATCGATGTTTGTAGGCAAAACATCGATGTTCTGCCGTTGTAGCAGACAACTTTTCAGCACCCACTATGCTTTGTTTAAGGCTGTTTTTGGGTGGATTTAAAACGGCTCTATAACTTTTCAAAGCTATAAATTGAGCATTTTTAGCTGTGTTTTAGAACTAATCAACTCTCAACATTCAAGCATTCATTCCATACATTCATCAAAATTATTATTGAGCCAATATCCTATTGAGGATTTGAGAGTTGCCTTTTAGAGCTTCATTTGTACACTCACATCTGCTCTTTGAGAGAGACCTCTTGTTTGAGTGATTATTGTATACACCTTGAGGGAGGTTAGTTCCCTTGGTTGATTCACAAGAAGAGGTGTATATCTTCTTGTGTGAAAAGTCTTGAAGTGAGGTATCTTCAAGCAAGAGAGCTGAAGTTCATGTGACTTGAACTTTCAGGTTTAGGATTCTTGTGACTAGAATTCCTAGGTTGTAACGGTTTGTTAAGCACCCGTAAGCTTAACGTAGATAGTGAAATCTTCAAGTGAGACTTGAAGGGCTGGATTAGCCACACTAGTAGAGTGTGTGTGAACCAGGATAAATTTCTTGTGTCCTTCATTCTTTCAATTCCGCATTTAATTCCTGCTTATTTCGTTTTTATTCGATTATCGCTATTCACCCCCCTCTAGCGAAGGGCTATTGTCCTAACAGGTGGATCCTGAGGATTCTCTGAATTTTCAGGGTCTTCGACAATTGCAGGGTTGTCTTGTGGAAGATCTTGATTCTCTTGCTGTTCATCTGGAATTTCAGGCTGATTCGGCACCGGTGCTGCCATATCGATAGGTGATACGTACACCTTCCTCTTCTTTGGTGGTTGTAATTTGAGTGGGCCAGAATCGGGCTCTTTGGTTGCTATCAATGTGGGAGTAGAGAGGGTTTTTCTCTTTGAAGTAGAGATAAGAGAAGATGATTTTGAATGAAGGTCGATTAAGGGTTTTATCTTAACCCAAGCTCTCTGCTCTCGGTTTCCTCCCTTTTTGAGCAACTCTAGAATTAATGCCCACTTTTCTCATGATTAAAAGGTAATCATGGAAGGTGGCAGTTACCAAGTGGGAATGGATTTGATTGGGTAACTGACAAGGAGTGAGTTATTATATAAGGAGGTGGGTTTAATGCTAATAACCGGTAGGCTTGGTTTAAGGGTAAGGATAGGCAAGGAAACTCGGCGGGTAAAAGAGTTCTTCCACGCATGAAGCTCTTTTTCTGACAGCCGCCTTTGCACCGGATTTCACGCACACACAGCACACATCTCCTCTCTCTTCTTCACCTTTCTTTCTCTAATCAGCTTTTTATTGATTTGCATGAAATCAATTATCAATCATCGTCCCCCAAAAACATGCTGCTTCTCTCCTTAAAATCACGCCACCGAAAAATCTGGGAGATACCAAAATTGTCTTCAATCAGCCCTGCTGCCCTCTTATGTTTCAATTTCTTTGCATATCTGTAGACCAATCAAACTCCCTTACAGTATGTAATTAATTCAGCCATATAATTCATCTTCTAGTTGACCCCTTTTTCGGTTTTCAAGGGTCGAGCTCTAATCAGCTAATCTTTTTCTTTTCACCAGGATTATTTCTACTCCACATCCAACATTCAGAGGACATGGGATATACCTGAACCAAATCAAATTTGCAGCAGATTTTCCTTCTCTTCTTCTTCCACTTTTCAGCAAACTCGATGATGATTTTTGTGACTTCTTTTTGACATATCATCACAGCCCATGCATATGCCTAGTGAAGTGTGTGATTGTGATGCATGATTAAACATAATTTAAGGAAGGATGGTACCTGATTATTTAATCGGTTTGAGGAGGATTACACATTCCAAGCTCCAACCGAATCTTGTTGAATTGCTCTTCCTTCAAAGGATTTGTAAAAATATCTGCTAATTGCCTTTCAGTTTGGACAAAATCAAGCGTTACATCCTTCTTAAGAACATGGTCTCTAATAAAGTGATGCCTTATTTCAATGTGCTTTGTTCTTGAATGTTGAACTGGATTTTTAGTAAGATTAATAGCACTTGAACTATCACAAAGAATCGACACACTTGTAACTTTAGACCATAATCAAGTAATGTTTGTTTCATTCAAAGGATTTGTGCACAACAAGAACCAGCAGCCACATACTCGGCTTCGGTGGTGGATGTTGCCACAGAATTTTGTTTCTTACTTGCCCATGAAAAAAGACATTGACCTAAGAATTGGCATCTACCACTGGTGTTTTTTGGATCAAGAATGCATCTAGCAAAGTCAGCATCAGAGTACCCAATCAATTCAAATGCATCAGTTCTAAGATACCAAAGTCCTAAAGATGGAGTTCCTTTTAAGCATTTAAAGATCTGTTTTATAGCACGCAAATGGGACTCCTTAGGACATGCTTGGAATCTAGCACATAGACAAACACTGAACATTATATCAGGTCTAGTAGCAGTGAGGTAAAGAAGGCTTCCAATCATACCTCTGTAGGTCTTTATATGTACATCTTTACCTTGTTCATCTTTGTCTAGCTTAGTTGATGTGCTCATTGGAGTTGGACACGTTTTGGCACCGTCCGTGCCAAATCGTTTCACTAACTCCCTGGTGTACTTTGCTTGGCTTATGAATATTCCGTCTCTTTGTTGCTTGACTTGGAATCCACGAAAGAATGTTAATTCACCCATCATGCTCATCTCGAATTCACTGTGCATCAACTTTTCAAATTCTTTGCACAAAGAGTCGTTAGTAGCACCAAATAGTATGTCATCCACATAAATTTGAACAATGATTAAGTTACTCTTAAAATGCTTCACAAAGAGAGTAGAACCAACCTTCCCTCTAGTAAAGCCTTGTGTAGTTAGGAATGTACTTAACCTGTCATACCAAGCCCTTGGAGCTTATTTCAAGCCACAGAGTGCTTTCTTCAACTTGAACACATGATCGGGGTGTTCAAAGCTCTCAAATCCGGGAGGTTGTTCAACATACACTTCCTCAATGATGAAACCATTTAGGAAAGCACTCTTTACATCCATTTGGTAGAGCTTGAATCCTTTATGTGAAGCAAATGCCAAAAGCATGCGAATTGACTCAAGTCTTGCAACGGGTGCAAAGGTCTCATCAAAGTCAATTCCTTCCTCTTGGTTGTATCCTTGAGCAACATGTCTGGCTTTGTTTCTTGACATTTCTAGCTTCATCCAGCTTGTTTCTAAACACCCATTTGGTTCCAATTACGGGATGATCACATGGTCTTTCCACCAACTCCCAAACATCACTTCTTTTAAATTAGTTTAGCTCCTCCTGCATAGCCATAATCTAATTTTCATCTTTTATGGCATCTGCAGTGTTCTTTGGCTCTATCTGTGAGAGAAAGGCCTGGTGCAAATTGATGTTGTGGATTGATGAGCGAGTTGACACTCCTCTTGTTGGATCTCCAATGATGGCATCTGTTGAAAGACCTTTCGGCACCTTTGATGCCAAATGTGATAGCACTCCGCTGGACGCATGTTCTTGCTCAAATGCACTCACTTCATTAGGTGGATTTGAATTCTCAGCCCTGTTGTCTTCCTACTTTTCAATTTCTTGGACAGCTATAGTATGTGGTTGTGGATTTTGATTGTCCACTTCTACAATCTCCTTAGAATTGTTAGTAGTAACAAACTCATCAAAGACAACATGCATAGATTCTTCCACCAATAATGACCTCTTATTATACACTCGGTATGCTTTACTTCTTGTTGAATAACCAAGAAATATTCCTTCATCAGATTTTGCATCGAATTTACCAAGTGTATCCTTTGTATTCAATATAAAGCAATTAGACCCGAAAACTTTAAAATAGCTAATGTTAGGCTTCTTATCATTCCAAATCTCATAAGGGGTCTTTTCAAGTGTGGATCTAATGGACACTCTATTAAAGATATAGCATGCTGTGTTTACTGCTTCAGCCCAAAATATGTAGGTACATTATGCTCATTTAGTATGGTCTTTGCCATTTCTTGCAAGGTTCGATTCTTCCTCTCAACAACCCCATTTTGTTGGGGAGTTCTAGGAGCCGAAAAGGTATGATTAATGCCATTTTCTTCACAGAAGTGATTAAAGATAATATTGTCAAATTCACCACCATGATCACTTCTAATCTTAGTTAACTTATACCTTTTCTCATTTTGCAACTTTCTAACTAAGGATGCATATTCATAAAGAGCATGATCTTTTTGAGCTAGAAAGATTACCCAAGTAAACCTTGAGTAGACATCCACAATTACAAAGGTGTATTGCTTACCTCCTAGACTTACCATCCTCATTGGCCCGAAAAGATCAAGATGTAGAAGTTCCAATGGCCGGGACGTGGACAAAACCTTCTTAAACTTGAAAGAGCTCTTGGTTTGTTTGCCAAGTTGACAAGCTCGGCATACACTTTCTTTCTCAAACTTCATTTGTGGAAGTCCTCTTACAAGCTCCTTCTTTAGCAAGTTTGACATAAGCTCCATCTGAGCATATCCTAACCTTCTATGCCAAAGTTCGGGTGTTTCTGTGCTAGCACTAAAATACTTGTTTATGGGGTTAGCAACATCACATATATTAATTGAGTATAGGTTTCCTTATCTTTTTCCCATAAGAATGATATCATTATTATCAAGACAATTTACCAAGCATTTATTGGCTTCAAAGGTTACTTTACAGCCTCGGTCACATAGTTGACTTATACTCAAGAGATTGAATTTTAGATTGTCAACTAATACCATATGTTCAATCATAGGATCCTTACCAACATTACCAATACCAAGTACTTTTCCCTTCTATTTGTCACCAAACATGATAGATCCTTTGCTTGTCGAATAAAGGGATGTGAACATTGATGGATCTTTGGTCATATGTCTTGAGCATCCACTGTCAAGCACCCACTGATCCCTCTTTTCCTGTAGAATGATTAGGCCTTAGGTACGCACACAAACTTGGGTCCTTGGATGTCAGTTTTGGTACCTTTTGGTACCCACATAAACTTTATAGGACAATTCTTCTTTCTAAATATGCAATTCTTGATGCTATGTCCATGTCTACTACAATAATGACAAGTAATGTGATCCTTATATTTCTCATATATTTTAACGAGCTTATTCTTATATTCAGATACACTTCTATGAGAGTATAGTGTACAACTAGGAGTTTTCTTGTTCTCAAAGACATTGTGTGTTGCTTCTAAACCAACCTTTTGAAGAGTGTGTCATTGCTGTCCAAGAATCATGTCTAGACCTTTACTTCCAGACTCGAATTTCTTTAACATATCATATAAGTATACACAGTATCTAGTTAGCCTATTGTTTTCTTTAAGAGCTTTATCATATAGCTCTTGGTTAGCCTTACTTTTTGCTTCAAGTTCATTATAGGGGCTAGTCAGTGCATCACATTTCGTTTTGGCATCACTGATGCCAGACGTACATGAAACCAGTTCTTCACTCAATTTATCACTCTTAGCTTGTTGATCTACTTTTTCAGATTTTAAAGCTTGTATTTTCCTTTTAAGTTGAATATTTTCTTTTGCCTTTTTCTTAAAGGTTATAAATAACTCATCATATACATCATGTATATCATCAAATTTAAAATCAGAAAAGTCAGAATTTGATACCTCATTTTCGTATCTTTCCATGAGACATATGTTGGCAGTGTCTTCTTCATCTGAATCACTTGTGGAATCCAGATCATCCCATACTTCCATTGCCTTCTTTCCTTTGCTCATTGAAGCATCATACTTAGGTTTTCTTTGCAAAGGGCAGTCGGCTTTGATATGACCAGGGCGATTGCATCCGAAGCAAAGAGGTTGTTCCTTCTTTGAATCTTCGATCTTAATCCGTTTTTGGTTTCTTCTTTGGTTCCTCCTTTTCATGAACTTAATGAACTTCCATGTGACTAGAGCAATGAATCACTTTCAGAATCATCCTCATTTGCATTTAAAGCTAGCTCTTTCTTCTTCTTGGTTTCTCTTCAAATTTTGAGTCGTGCACAATGAGGCTGCCCATGAGTTCATTGTAGGTGAAGATATTCAGATATTTAGCTTCCTCTATGGCTGTCACTTTAGGCTCCCATTCATTTGAAAGTGATCTGAGAATCTTGGTCACCTTTTCTTTTGTTGTGACTACCTTTCCAAGACAAGCTAGATTGTTACACACGACTATGAACCTTGTGTCTAAGTCTTGGATAGTCTCATCCGGCTTCATTTGAAACAGTTCAAAGTCTCTCATGAGCGTGTTCATCTTGGATTTCTTCACTTGATTTTTGCCCTTGTGAGCTACACAAAGAAGGCTCCAAATCTCATGTGCAGTGTTGCAAGAGCGAACTCTCTCAAATTCAGCTTGGCTAATGCCACAAAGAAGAGCATTCTTGGCCTGTGCATCTAGCCTTACCTTCTTCATTTCATTCTTATTCCAGTACTGCATATCTCTTGCTGGTCGTGTGTATGGATTAGTCACAATGTGCCATATCTCCAAGTCCTTTCCTTCCAGGAAAGTCTTCATGCGGAATTTCCAATGGTCGAAGTCGATCCATTGAAGAATGGAGCATTGTTGATGTTATTCCTCTCGAATGCCATGATCATTTTCTCCAGGAGGTTAATCCAACAACAGAGATCCTTGCTCCGCTACCAATTGTAGGCCCAAATAGGCTAAGAGGGGGGTGAATTAGCCTCTTTTTCGCTTAAGCACTGATTTGGCACTCACGATGCCGAATCTGTCTTGATCAGATTCTGCAGATTAAGAACACAAAGACACACACTAATGCACAATTAAGTGAGTAAGGTTAGAGAAATATGCACAACAGTTTAGAGTGGTTCGCCACTAAGGACTACATCCACTACTCAAGGAGTCCACCTTGAGATTTCTAACCTTCACTATATCTTGGCTTTTTCGGGTTCAACCACAACCTTTTACAAGCTTTTTCCAAGTCTAAGCTCAAACCTATTACTCACCACAAACCTCCCCGGTTTGTTGAATCCCACCTTAGCAAACTAATCCCAAGTTCCCACTAAGGTGTTTCAGATTTCACAGTAAGGAGTCTTCAATGACAAAGTCAAGAAGATGTACAGCTAAGCTCAATACTCTAGCCTTTAAGATATCACTCAATTTAGGCTCTTTTGGAGAACGACAAGTGTAACTCAAGTAGTATAACTTCAAGATTGCGTAATGGCAGCACTAACTTGAGTACTTCAGTCTTCCTTCAATTTATAGAGGCTGGGGGAAGTGGTAGCCTCATCATCCAATGGCTAGCTGTCACTTTCTGCTACCTCGAGATTTGGCATCATTGGCACCAAAACGTTCATCGCTCCAATTCCAGAAAGTGGTTTGCACATGCTGAGCCGCAGCCTATGTTTGATTCTCTTAGGTTGGACTGAATCAGAATGAGTCGTTGTGAGTACTTTGCAGTCCTTTAAACAAATACCTGCAGAACAGAGAGAAACAAACTTGCGGGTTTTGTGCTCATAAGAGCGCCTCCAACAGATGGCTCCAAAGTACAAGAAAGTCAGCCAAGGCTTAGCCGACTCCTAGGTTTGAAGATCCTAGGAAGCTCAGATTGGAATCTAACCGTTGTGAGACCTACCAAGATTCTTAGTCCAATATTTTCTGAGTTAATCTAAGCTAGATACCAAGTTTATAGAGCATGAGAGCGTCTACAACAAGTTGCTTCAATATTCCAGAAAATCAGCACAGGCTGACTGGGTACCTATGTTTGAGGATCCCAAGTCGGGGCTAAATAGAGATGAATCTTTGAAAGCTCTGCTCAGATCACTAAACAAACATTTTCTAGGTTTATTCAATCTTAATTTCCGGTTCATAGGGTATAGGAGCATCTCCAACAAATGCCTCAAATTTGTGAGAAAAGCAATGAGGTCCAAGGCATAAAAGAGACTTAGACTTAATAAAATAATACCCTTAGTACACATACCAATCCCACTAACCTCAAACCTTATAAAATCTAATTTCATTATTTAATTCAAGGGTTTGGGTGGTGGATTAAAATATTCATAAGCCTAGTTTGTCATTAATCAAAATCAATTAATCATATGGTTAGGTAATTAGATTAATTCACTAATTAGCACTAATCGACTAATTAATTAATCACTAATGCACATGCTAATTATCTTAACTCAATATTTTATTTTGGAATAAAGTATTTTTTCATCCTTGTATTTGACCTCATAGTTGGAAGTCATCCCTCTATTAGATTTTGGCTTATTTTCATCCCTCTATTTGTGAATTTTGTCTTATTTTCATCCTTGTGTTCGCCTTTTTGGCCTATTTAGAGGGATGAAAACAAGTAAAAATCCATGGACAGAGGGATGAAAACAGACCAAAACCAATACAAGGATGACTTTCAACTTTATGGTCTAACACAAGGATGAAAAAACGCTTTAATCCTTTTATTTTTATGTGAAGAAGCTACAATGTTAACATTTTTCTCCAACAAATCTTTATCCAATTCCGCATGTACTTTTTGTTTTTTTACCCTTTCATAAAAATTTAGTACTTAATTTTTTTCATGTACTTTTTACTGTCCTACTTCATAATAAAAATTAAGCATCATCACTATCTACAATTTTATAGATTTATAATAATTATTATTATATAGAATTTTGATTCTAGTAATATTATAAAACCCAATAGAATGATTGGTTTTGAAAAGTTTTGGATATTATCTATAAAAAATAATGCTATAAAGTGCATTGTTACTTGTTACATTGTAAAAAAATAATTTCTTTATGCCATACCAAGTAAAGAGATTGAGGTTTTGTTTGAAGGTATGCAAATTGACAATATATGATTTATCCTCCCTATACAAATGCAATAATTGAGAAGAAACTTGTTCAATATTTGCTCGTGGTCATACTCGATGGCATAAGAGTGTTGGAAATCATTCGGATTTGATATGGATTGATTTCACCCCAAATTTCAAAATGTAGTTGAGATGGGAGTAATTGGATTCCATAACTGAATTAAGCATGTGAAAAAAAAAATTGATAATGTAAAAATATGCTATTTCAACTTTATAACTAATCAAACTATCATTTAGCATGAAGTAGTTACAAGAATGGTTATCAAAAACTCGTTTTTAGTCTTAAAATCGTACGATTTTAGTTTACGTGTTTAGGTCCATATTCCGTGCTGGATGCATCTATAGGATCGTTTTCCACAAAAATTCGGTTAAACTCGCGATTTGACTTGGTAAATTCGCTCGCATATTTACTTGAAGAAACTTATTATTTACTTCTAAAACCTCAAAATTAAACGGGGTATTGATTTCTTAAAGCCACATAAGCTCCAAAACTGAAAAATTCCCAAATGCACCCCGAGTTCGTTTGGGTGCTACTCTTCCATCCCTTATTTGTCCGGCAACTTTCACAAATTCAAGTGGTGGCAAAGCTCCAACAAGGCAAAAAACTGTGTCAAGGTTGCTGCCCTTGTCAATCAAGAAGCACGCAAGCCCACCCATCAACCTATTCACACTGAATATCGAATTGGATGAGATAAGAAACCATGGAGGGTGGGGGAAGGGATGCCTCCAATGTCCCCATGGAGGCGCGTCTTCTCCAACGCTATAAGCCTCCCTGGTGTCTTTCTCCCTTGCTTTTCGCACCTCCAACTTTTTCAAACGGCTTTATCGTTGTTACTGTTTCAATTTTCTGCCACCTCTACTCCTCCTGATTGCTCTAGAACCCAATCCTCCAATGGCATACGATACTTACTCCTCAAACCATTAGTTGCATTGCGATTTTCATTTGGCAATCTATTCCTCTTTTTTTTTTTTTTTAGTTTTTATTTTTTCTAATTTCCAAACACGATTGTTTGGGTACATCAAGCGAGATTTTCGAAATACTAAGTAAAATAAAAAGGAAAAAGCAATTCGCCATAAAAGAAAAAATTGAGAAGGGATGATAGATTATAAAATATTCTGAACCTATTATTAATTAATTCATTTATAAATCTAATTAATAATAAAAAAAAAAATTTGTAGACTTGTACGTTTTTTATTGGACCATTTCAAGTTTATGTAAAAACTCTCGTTTTTGTTACAAGCACAAGAATATTTTCAATGATTCATTCATATTTCAAATGCCTCCCAATAATAATAATAATAATAATAATAAACCCTACTAGGTATGAGTATATGTGTTGATCCAGTACTATAAAATTTAGTCAAGCAACATGTGTCATGATAAATATGATAAAGATATATACTGATACGATCTCAATGTAAAACATAAAGAAAAAATCATGACCTATGGAAATTGGCATTGACACGTGTGAACTATATTAATTTTTTTCAATTAAAAAAATGATTATTGACAAATTTACATTTTATTTTTTAAAGTTAAAATTTTTTAAATGAAAGTAATGTTTGGTTAAGTTATGAGTTGTAAGAATTTATTCCATATTATCTCTTTGGATATATTTCATTTAAAAGCTTTCAGCATTTATTAGCATACATTGGATAAGCTGTGGGTATATTAAACCAAATGGGTCTCTCCTGTGCCTTATGTTCATGTTCCACTTAATGTCAACCAAATTAAGCGTATGCAGAAAGAAATCTAGTAATAACATTTTTGCAGAAAGAAATCTAGGAAAAAAAAATTGTCTAACAAAGTAGCATCACTTTACTTGGAAAGAAAATCTTGTGCACAAAATAAAAAAAAAACAAGGAAAAAAATCTGATAGGTGTAAAAAAACATGGAAACAAATCTGATAGGGGTACACAGTTTTACATTTATCATTTATTACTTGAAATCAAAGGCTACAGAGATTACCAATATAAAAAGCAAACACCCTACTTCACATATGCCATTACATTTACACACACAAACTATTTCACACACAAACCATCCAAATTAACTTCTCCAACATGTCGTCCTCTACATGGCAACAAGCTACCTTCTGTGTCTTCACCATTCTTGCAATCTTCCCATTTCTTACTAGTGCCGGTGCCAACCCGAACCCGATGATGCCGGCGCAGGAGGACAAATGGAGACCCTTCTGCCATGAATTTAGGGTTCATATAGTGGATGGTTTCAGTAATGACAACCCACCATTCCAAATCCACTGCTGGTCTGTGGACCAAGATCTAGGAAACCACACCTTTGGCCCTAGCTTCAAAGATTTCAACTTCAAATTCGGGTCGAGGGTTGTGCCGCCCTACACCCATTTCTCCTGCGACATGAACAAGGGANAGAAATCTAGGAAAAAAAAATTGTCTAACAAAGTAGCATCACTTTACTTGGAAAGAAAATCTTGTGCACAAAAGAAAAAAAAAAACAAGGAAAAAAATCTGATAGGTGTAAAAAAACATGGAAACAAATCTGATAGGGGTACACAGTTTTACATTTATCATTTATTACTTGAAATCAAAGGCTACAGAGATTACCAATATAAAAAGCAAACACCCTACTTCACATATGCCATTACATTTACACACACAAACTATTTCACACACAAACCATCCAAATTAACTTCTCCAACATGTCGTCCTCTACATGGCAACAAGCTACCTTCTGTGTCTTCACCATTCTTGCAATCTTCCCATTTCTTAGTAGTGCCGGTGCCAACCCGAACCCGATGATGCCGACGCAGGAGGACAAATGGAGACCCTTCTGCCATGAATTTAGGGTTCATATAGTGGATGGTTTCAGTAATGACAACCCACCATTCCAAATCCACTGCTGGTCTGTGGACCAAGATCTAGGAAACCACACCTTTGGCCCTAGCTTCAAAGATTTCAACTTCAAATTCGGGTCGAGGGTTGTGCCGCCCTACACCCATTTCTCCTGCGACATGAACAAGGGAGCCATGAACTTGCATGATGTTACTGTGTTTGACAAGCAGAATGTGGAGAACTGGTGCTGCAACTCCGGTCAGTGTTATTGGCGTGGCCAAGATGATGGCCTTTATTACAGCAACGATAATTCCTCATACGAGAAAAAATATAGCTGGGCATAGTAACTTATAGCTACTGGGGGATCATCATGAGTTATTTTTGAAGTTTTGAAGTATAATAAATGTGTCATGAAAAATATATGATGAATGTAACATCCGGGTTATCATTTATTTTTTTTTTGGACTAGTATCATCTTTTATCCTTGTATTGTTAGCGTTCAGCAAATAGCATCCCTCAATCGCAATTTGATCATATTTCTTCTCTCCATTCATATTAATATTTTTTTTTCTTACATCTAGAAATTAGTTACATAGATAAAAAAAAAAAAAAAAGAAGCTAAAGTAACATAGAGGTAACAAATGAACCCGATCCAATTCACTCACCCATTCTTTTTCTTCCTCGAAAATCGATTTATAGACGAAAATTGAATTAATGAATATAATCTAATTCATCATAAACGGGTCTAACCCTTGGGCAAGAGAGGATCAGAAAACACACAACTTCTGTATATGATTCCAATTGTCTCAGACACCAAAAATAATCACTGTGAGAAGTGCACCGCCAAAATGAGTCAATCATCTAGAACCACAGAATTACACTCAACACGGATTTTAACAAACAATCACAAGATTTACATTCCATCATGCATATTTTAGCGATCCAAAGAACGAAAACAAATTTTACTTAGTTTGCAGTAATTAATTAAATCTGCAACCCATTAGAGTAACAGTTAAATGTTTGATCCTACTGATGCATTTCTCAAGAAACCAATGAACGAAGATAATTCCTCTTTTTTTTCATTTGGGTTAGCAACAAAATAAACCCGCAAAACTAAAACGAAACTGCCATTCTGGTTTCCAATCAAGCTTCAATTCACCAAAACAAAAAAACCCACGACTTGTTTGGGTTATTCTCCTGATCCTCAAGAACACATAAATAATTACATAATCCTCGAGGGTAAAATTAAAATGCAATAAGTAAAACCAACAATAGGAAAAGGAAGAAATTTGGGTATGGAAATCCCACCAATATGAGCACGTGAATGCCTCCACCATTTTTTTTTTTTTATGTAAACCAATTTTATTGAGAGCCTGTCATCAGTTTGATGACAGCTACATAATTCAAGGTAACCAGTCCCTAATATGCCGCTGATAAAAACTCAGCAACACAACAGACCAACTTTAGGTACATCAGAATAACTAAACCAGAGTAAGTCTACAAACTACTCCACGCCACAGTTTAACACTATCTGCATAGGACAACAAATCATAAAAATTGTATGGGAAAGCCGGTTGCTTCCCTTTGATCCACGCCACCAACCTGAGCATGATAATTTCAAAGAATCTCCCCCAATCCACATCCACCCGATCAAAAACTTTCTTATTTCTCGTAAGCCAAATGCTCTATGGAGTTGCATACCAAATGATCAACCAAGATGATCTGGCTGACGCGGAACTGCAAGCTAAAACCATTGTATGAACAAGTCCTCCAGGCTCCGAGGCATACACCATCCACCATTTCTTATTTATCTCGACATCTTTTTTTTTTTTTGAGGATTTAACAACATTTATTTGGCTATATTTTAAATTAAAATACGATCTCCATGACTTTTTGGCCTGAAAGTTATCTTATGAAGAGAATGGAGGAGGAGAGAGCCTCCGTGGATTTGCTTTGGTGAATTTCCTTTTATCACGGTGCAGCCCATTATTTAATAGACAATACATTCATTATATATAATAGATGTAGGTTCTTTTTATAAACAAAAATAGATGTATGTGCCAATTAGTTTTGGAAATTTTTACAGGGGAGTCTTGGGATTGAGCTTGTGATCTCGGGAAGGAAAATTGCGAAGTGTAATCTTCATGGTGATAATTTTATACCTGTTCTTTTTTATATATGAACAATTTTTTGAATTACCATTAACTTCGGTGAGTATATTTTTTATAAGGAATTTTTTTTTATAAGGATAAAAATTGGAAAGTGTAATCGAAATGGATCCCTTAACGGATCTTTGAAAAATTGCATTAACTACATTATTGTCCATTTATATTGTCATTACTTTTTCCATGACAATATTCTCTGTAGTTATGTTTTTTGGGAACAATATTCTCCATGATTAATACACAACGAATCATTTTTTGTAGCAAGGTCTCGGGTTCGAGTCCTCATGTATGCCAAAAATTCTCATTGGGAGACTCACCCACCATACCCAAGTGCGCGATCCGGGTTGAATCGGATTAATCAGGGCAAAGCTACGGATATCGGATGGGAAACAAAAAAAAAACGAATCATTTTTTGTAAAAGAAAATTGGTACTAATGCACATAAACATACTTATTCAAGATCGAAACAGGATTATTTTTAAAAAATCCTCTCTCCGGGTTTTCTCTTTTCTCTCTTTTTCTTAGAGAAAATCCTAGATCTACAACTTGGGGTTGCCGCCGACTTTCTTCCGGCGGTGAGCCCCCACCAAAATTTCTTTCAACTAGCAAGTTTTTTTCTTTTTTATTTTTAGTTTCGTTAGTTAAATCCCACTTTTTGTGGGTTTAGTCTCAGTTTTTGTGAGTTTGTTTCTCTCCTTTTGGAATTTTTTTCACCTTTTTTTGGTATTTCAAATAAGACTATGGGAGCCAAAATTCATGGAGGAAGATTTGATTTGAAGAACGATTCTCTATCTACTACAGCAATTTACCAAGAAAGGGATATTTTCTCCCACAGGTATGTCTCAACTTTACCTGTTGGCATGGTGGTTGCTGTACGGACCATACTGGATCTGATACTCGCGAGAGTAGTGTGCCTTTGTAAATCCTCTATTGAAGGAGATAAATCACGTTGTGTATTTTTGTGTAGTAGGTTAAGAAGAATTCTTATACTTTTGCTATATTAGTTCTTCAACTATGTAATTTCAGATCTTTAGATTTATTTATATGAATTAAGAATGCTCCTTTTCTCAAAAAAAAAAAAAAGGTGCTAATGCAATTTATTTCGGAAAATAGATTCTTAACTGTCGGATATAAGAAAAGTTGCGTTAACTATTCTAATTTTCACCACCAATACCTATAGAAATATTCTCTAATTATTTTTTAGAATAATATTATCTAGAACTGAAACACAAATAATTATTTTTTATACAAAAATTTGGTAGTTTGAAAATGTCCCACTTTTGAGATTACCACGTGTCACAACATTATAGCTGAACTAGAGCGGATTGGATGATGATTTTTTTAAAAAAAAACTTTATAAAAAAATATCTATATCATTCTAATGTGGAGAGAATGAAGGAAAGCTAACATGTCTGTCTAGGTTGTCTAGGTTGAGGGGAGGCTCCTCCAATCTAAGGCAATTACATTTATGAAAAAATATCTATATCATTCTAATATGGAGAGAATGAGGGAGAGATGTGTCACTCCGCTTACAATGGTATTTATAGATTATCCACTAAGAGGAAGAACTCTCAACTTAATGGGAGTGTTGACTGAACCTCAACCACTAAGCGACCCTCATTGGCTGTGTGTCTCTATTCATAGGCATCAGATGTAAAAGAATTTCAAGACTTTATACTTTATGTTAGGAATTTTAGAAGACATTATCTTAAAAAAAAAAAAAACTCAAGATTGATAGTCTTTATACCATGGAATGCCAACCATTCTTAAAACTACAATAGATATAATCTTAATACCATGTAATTCTTAAGGGTTTATATTTAATTTAGGAATGGAATATTAAAATTTTTCATAAAATACTTACTAACTATATAATAAAAAAAGTATTATCATATTAAATTATATCATACCAATTGAGAAATTGTCATGTGTACAAACTGCCCTATGATATAATAATTTCTCTTTTCGTAAAGAAACCGGAATATATATAGGTAGATGTAATAATAATTGATAAGTATAAGAAATAAATAATTAGTATTATTAATAATTAATAACAATAATAAATAAATAAATAATACAAATAGTATTCCTACTTATAAACTAATATATATAGTGTAACGCAGGATTTCCAAGACCTACCTAAATCTGCATTTACATTTGAACGATAATCTGCATTTACATTGATGGTTGTTTGAATTTACGCAAGGTAAATCCCCTTTCTATTTCAACATGTAATTATTTTCTGGCACTGATGATGTGTCCTTAATTTACAGGACTTTCTTTTGGTGTTTAGTTGTTGCTGTTGCTACTAATATCCCTTGAGATTTAACTCTTACATAGAGCATTAATATGGCAATCAAATCTGATATTTGGGTCCAACAATCACCATTATTAATGGCAAGCAAATCTGCTAGTTTTGGCATCTACTCTGTAGTGACACTTGTACACCTATTTTCCGTCATATGTAGAAAATTAGACACTTGTATACTTTATAGTGGACTTTTAGTTGTCACTTTTGTGATACCAAATCTGCTAAGCAATTGGACTTCTACACTATCAATGTGATCACTGATCAGTATAAATTTAGAATCCTTTGCATGATCATGCCATACACACAGTAAAACAAAAGAAATACTCCATAAGTGAATTCTTCTTTTTCACCATGCCTGCTACTACCTGGAGGGATACCCTTTATCTCTTTTATATTCTGGTAGTAATCTTCCCATTTTTTGCTTCGGCCAGTGACTCCATGACCACCAAGGACATGAACTTGGACAAAGTCTTTTGCACAAAGTTCACAGTTCATGTGACTAATGCCTTCACCAACGATGACCAGCCACTGTTGCTTCATTGTTGGTCCAGGGATCAGGATCTTGGGAACCATACTCTCTACAGTGGTGGAGATTTCTCCTTCCATTTCCAGCAGAGATTTCTTCCACCAGCTACACATTTCACCTGCGACATGAAGTGGGG
>JAKUCV010004976.1:0-38506 GCA_028386065.3 Turnera subulata
ATGAACTGCTCTTGTTTTAACCCCTTCCTTCTTGCTTTAGTTGTTGAGTTATTAATCCATGTCTAGGTTCTGATCAAACCAATGCATGAACTCAGGTAGCTAGGTGAAGGACCAAAAGGAGAAACCATAGTTACCAGAAAAACAACAACCAAACCTTAGTTTTTAACTCGTGACAGAATTAGAAACTAATTGAGGAATTGGCCTCAACACCAAATCTTCATCCCCCTTGAGTTTGACCTATGCGAAAGCACTTGGAAGATGAGAACCTTGGGAGGAACCTGTGAGTGAAAACAAATGGGTTCAGTATAGGTTGAGAGCGCCTGCAAGAACCAATCCTTATAATTGACCCTTTAGTCGGCCACAGTCTCAGACTGTCACAGTGTATGTTGCTGTCGACAGTGTCGAGCTGTGTCAAGCACAGCCTCAGTCTATGACAGCATAGTCAAGAGATAACCACCTCCTAATTTGATTCTTGATTAATTAATGGGTAGCATACTCTTATTTCAGTAGCAACCTGGTGAAGAACCGAAAGGAGAAGCGAGGAGTGCTAGACCTACAATAGTCAACCTTCACTCCTTAAGCATTCGAAAGAAGGTAAGGAGAGGCTGTGGGAACCAGCACCAACATTAAACTTCATCCCTAAGTGGACGTCTGCTCTAGTGACAAGGGGTAGATGGAAGCTTAAGGAACTATTAATAAGATCGAAAGCCGTTGATAGTACCTTAGGTTGGGAGCCCCGGCAAGACATCTCATTAGTCACAGCCTCATCACTGTGTCAGTCTATGACTGAGGCTGTAGAGCAGTTCGTGAGCACAAATCAGGACATGTGGATCCCGGATGCCTAAGAATTCACCGTCCTGATCTCTCCCTCATTTAGTCTATTGTTACATTTATTTTACTGTTTATTTTGCTTCTTAATAATTATTCACCAAATCCATCACCGTTTAATTGCTTTCAAGTCTAATTAGTCCAAGATAGAAGGAAAATGGATTCAACCCAGTCCCTGTGGATACGATCTTGATACATACTACAACAACCCTGTGCACTTGCAGGAAACCACGACCGCATCAGTGCGGAACCCCGGTATCCAAAGATTGAAAAGCTGGTGTATGCAATTGTGATGTCAGCTAGGAAAATGAAGTCTTATTTTCAGGCTCACAAAGTTATAGTGTTAACTGATCAGCCCTTGAGGCGCATAATGCACAAGCCGAAAGCTGCAGGGCGCTTGGTAAAATGGAGCGTGGAGTTGAGTGAGCACGAAATCGAATTCCGCCCAAGAACAACAATCAAAAGCTCAGGCCCTTGCTGATTTCTTCGCGGAATTAATTTCTCCCTTAGAAGAGCCAACGGAGCAAATTCAGGGGGTGTGGAAGCTTTATGTGGATGGAGCTAGCAGCAAGGAAGGTGTTGGGGTAGGAGTCCTCCTCGAAAGTCCTTATGGGGACACGGTGAGGTACGCCTTGAAATTGAATTTTGAAGCCACAAACAATCAAGCTGAATATGAGGCATTGCTAGCTGGTTTGAGGTTGGCAAAGAAGATAGGAGATGGAAGGCTGGAAGTACACTCCGACTCGCAATTTGTAGTGGCTCAAATCACAGGAACGTTTGGGGTAAAGGAAACCCACTTGATGAAATATTCTTTGTTGATAAGGGGTTTGAAGGATGAAATGAGGAAACAAGGATTGGAGGCATCTCTGGTGCACGTACCAAGGGATCAAAATGAAGAAGCTAATACATTATCGAAATTGCTCTTACAGGAGGGTACGGAGTTGCCAAAGGAGGTGCTGATTGAAGAAATTGATAGACCCTCTACGGAGGAGAGAGGAAAATTGATGGTGGTAGAAGGTGAAAGCACCTGGATGGATCCATTTATCCAATACCTCTAAGAAGGGAAGGTGCCGGAAGAGCATGAGGAAGCTAGAATGCTATTTCGGAAGGTTGGAAATTATGCTTGGGATGGAAAGCAGCCGTATAGGAGAGGGGTCGGAAGTCCATTGCTTAGATGCCTGACAGAGGCTAAGGGGCAAGAGGTGCTGAATGAAATTCATCAGGGTATCTGCGGGATGCACGCAGGGGCCCGATCATTGGCAAGGAGGGTAATCAGGAGTGGGTATTTCTGGCCCTCAATCATAGCAGACTCCCAGGACTTGGTGAAGAAGTGTATCCCATGTCAGATTCATGGCAGGGTCACAAGGAGCCCGTTGACATTAAGAAGTCATATAGACTCCCCTTGGACATTTGCTTAATGGGGAATGGATATCTTGGGTCCTTTCCCAGTGGCAAAAGGTCGAAGAAGGTACGCCCTGGTGGTAGTTGATTATTTCACCAAGTGGGTAGAAGCGGTAGCTCTGGAGAAAACCACAGCTGAGAAGGTGGTCACTTTCCTCAAACGGAATATCTTTGGGAGGTTTGGAGTTCCTTGTGCTATTATAACGGATAATGGGCCCCAGTTTGATAGTAAGAAGCTTAGGGAATTTTGTGAAGAGTTCGGGGTGAAGCTGAAATTCTCCTCTGTCAGCCATCTACAAACTAATGGCCAAACGAAGGTGTCAAACAAAATCATTCTAGATGGAATCAAAAAGAAAATTGGGAAAGCAAAGGGTAACTAGCCAGAGGTGATGGAAGACGTGTTGTGGGCCTACAGGGTTACTGAGCAAACTACAACTGGAGAAACTCTGTATAGGATGGTTTATGGTATTGAGGCAGTGACCCCCGTAGAAATGAAGTTCAAAACGGCCAGAACCTAAGAGTTCATCCAGGTGGAAAATGATGAGGTGACGGGAGAAGAATTAAACCTCATTGAAGAAACCAGGGATCAGGCCCATCAAAAGGCCATGCTCCATAAGATAAAGGCAGAAAGGTACCATAACAGTAAGGTAAAAAGTAGAACCTTCAGAGTAGGAGATTTTGTGCTCAGAAAAGTAGAGGCCACAGGGGAGACCAAAAAAGGGAAGCTGGATCCAAAATGGGACGGTCCCTTCAAAGTTGCAAGAGTGATAACTTCGGGGTCCTATCACTGGAGGGGGCGAGTGGGAAGATGTTACCTCATGCATGGAACTCTGATCACCTGAAGCTGTTTCATATGCCGGACTCACCGCAAGATTTCTAAGAGTTTATTTTGAGTTGAATGAAAAGGAATAATCTGAGAAGCCTATGTAAATATTTGAATCAAAGAGATGAATAAAATGAGGCTTTGAGTGCCCTTGAAAGAACTCTGTGCAAGAATGGTTGTTTGCTTTTCTCAATACAAATAGGCATATAGGGTTCATTTAGTTCATTTAAATTAGTATTGCATCATGCATTGCATATCATGAGAGTCAGCATAAAAACAAAAGCCCACCTTAGAGCGAGAAGATTGCCTATGGGAATGTAAACAAAATGCCCAGGGGTGGCAAAGAAAGGACCTAAATAGAGTCGCAAAGAAACTCTAAGTCCCTTACTGGCCTATAAGATGGCAAAAGAAAACGAGAAATCCCGTGAAAAGATCAAGAATTCATAGGCCAATTGGTACCCAAAAGGCGACCGGGACGCCTAAAGAGTACATAAATGACCCATGGAGGGGTAAAGGCCATTAAATTAACAAAATCCTTAGAATAGGGCTTTGAAAAAGCCTTGAACGCTGTGAAATGAGAAAGTAAAGAGGGGAGAACCCTCGATAAACAACTAGAAAAGGCTTAAGGAGAGCTCAAAGCTGAAAGAAGATCAGAATTTTCGTTGAACATAAAACATACCAAGGGAATAGACACTACAGATTAAGAAAACACAAGGGGGCACATTGACACAATAAGTAGACAATAAGGATGCCCAGGGAATAACAAGATCGTACCAGATACCCATACAAGAGGGATATCGGCAAAGGTCTCAAGGCGGCAAAATAGAAAGTTCAGGTTACATAAACAGACAGTTGACGAAATTAAAAATAAACAGCAAGGCCTAATTTTCAGCAGGGTCTTTGGAACCAGAGACAGGGTCCTGAATACCGGCGGAGGGATCCTTAAAGTTCTGAGTCAAGCCAGAAGGGCTGTCGTCTTCCTTCTCTAAGCCGTCACCTAATGGAGGAGAGTCGACTTCAGCCGCGTCGGGTACCTCTGGGGACTTGGAGTCCACTGGATCATCTTCTGGTTTAACGCTCAGGGTCCCTTCCTCATCCTCTTCATCAGAAAAGTCCTCAGACTTGTCCACTGGGACCATAGGAGGAGGGTGGATGATTCTGGCAGTCAAGAATGAACCGTTGTCATTCTGATACTTCTCGCGAACCTGTTGGTGATGAAACTCAGTAACCCTTTCCACGTAGCCGGTCACTTGAGCACCAAAGGAATTCAGGGTCTTTTCGAGGTCTGAAATTCGATCCATGTAAATCGATTGTTGAGCAGCAAAGGTCTATCGAAGGACCTCAAGCTCTTTCTCAATTTTGGCTTTCTCAGCGGCAACAGTAGTGGCCTTTTCCTCAAACAAACGGCGGCGATCCTTCTCGTATTTGGAAACGGTAACCAAACGATTATACTTCTCTTCGAGTTCGATTTTTGCTAGATACATATTCTGACTATGAGCTGTGATAGAATGAGCCCTAAAGGCAGTCTACAAATAATCAAAAGATAAAGCACTCAAAGCCAGGAAGAATATGGCCAAAGCCGTTGAAAGAAATCAGGGATCGGGAGCTACTTGGAGAATTGAGGCAATAAGCGAAGCAAAGAGGTTAGGAGGAACCTCCTCATACTTCTTCTGAAGGTCAGGACAGGAATCAAAGACCCGGCGGCAGAAGGTGGACAAGGCATGTTCAGGCATCCCTCCAGGAGCACAGCTGTCCATTACCCGGATGAGGTCCGGGAAATCCATGTCATTCAGGTCCTCGGCCATTAAGGGAGCGCCGGAGCGAAGAGTCGAACCTTGACCAGAGGGAAGGGGCTTACTAGAGGAAGCCTTGGGAGGATTCCCCAAAGGAAGGAGGTTGACCTCGGACTTGCACTTCTTTTTGCTCAAGTCCGCAGGTTGGACAAAGAACCCTTTCTTGGAGCTACTACGAGTTTGGCGTTTGGAAGCCCCCGGAGCAGGGGAGGGTGACAGGACACCGGCCGCCTGATCAATTAATGCATGGAGGGTACTGAACTATCAGCGCCGTCAATATCAATTGGGAGAGCAAGAGACCCCAAAAGCGAGTCCTCCTGTTTGCGCACCTTCTCACAAAAAGGAGATATGACTTGGACCCTGGGGATCGGCTCCGCTTTTCTCCCACCATGGTAGACTCAAGATCTGCAAGCTCAAAAAGGGACAGGGTGGTTTGGATACCTTGGAGAGCTGCATGAAGACGAAAAAAAAACGTCAGATGAGGGATCTGCAACGAAAAGCAACTAAGCCAAGCAAAATCAATAAGAAGCAAGCAGACAAGAAGGTAAAGGGACCTCCAGAACCCAGGACCACTTCTGGGATCAGGCCCCTCTTCTGAGCAAAGAAGAGAATATTATGGCCCCTTTTGTCGCGCTTCAAAACTCTATACGAAGCTTCCTCAGATGCGGAAAGCTTCCCAGGGACAGACCAACTGGAATCAAAGGGCGAACATGGTTTGGAAAACCCAATATTTCCTCAACAGTCCCCTCGTGCACAACCACCTTTACGACACCTTGCTTAAAGGGTTTCTTGCCTTTAGAAACGTCGCTAAAATGACCCTGAGCACTGCACCGACAGCAGTAAACAATCTCAGAACCCTCCTCGTTCAGATTCTTAAGTTGAAATAACTTAAAGAAGACAAGGACGGTGGGAGCAACTTTGTGGATAAAACACCATAACTCAAAGGCGGCGAAAAAGAACCAGGACAGGGGAGCCAACTGAATAGGGGCAACCTCAGCCGTCTTGAAAAAATCCACCACAAAAGGGGAAAACGGAAGCGTGACCCCAGAATCAATCACTAAGCAGTACATGAAAAACTGGTTATGGCGAGGATAGGAGCGGAAGGATTCCCCATGGCAGGCAGATCTGAGTGAGAACTGTCCCTTAAGAGAGGAAGGGATGAACTTCTCCTCATAGGTAGCCAACACTGAAGTCTCAAGGGGGATGGCCAAGTCATCGGCAGACATTGTAAACAGCGAAAGGAAGAGAAACGGGGAAGAAGATAAGAAAGGAAAACGAGAGGGAGATGGAAAAAAGAAGAGGAGAAAAATAAGTGTAAAAGAGAAGAAAGAAAGAGATAAGAAGGAATAACCTACCTGGAACCGTCCAGAACTGCCAATAGGAACCGAAGGCGCGGACCCCAAAAAGGACACAGGGAAACGACAGAGAGATGGGGAAAGTGGAACCGTCGGATTTGAAGGAAACCATGGAGACCAGCAAGTGAAGGGATTAAGGGGAAATTCAAAATTTGAAGAGGCGGAAAAGACGGAACCCTTAACCCTCCACTTGAGGGGCTCTTGGTATAGACGGGCCCATCATGGAGAAGGCCTAATGCAACGAGGAGACCCGGACCTGGCAGAAGAAGGAAGGGGGAAGGTCCATCTCACGGAACCCCAAACGTCATAGGGGAACGTCAGCAAATAGGGTTCGTGTGGAATATTCTTGAGCAGCTGAAATATGGAGGACAACTGTACAAGAGGTGCCTTGCTGAAGAGGAATAAAGGAGAGCCACACAATGTGGGGAGATGGACGCAAATAGTGACCTTAGGATGAGTGGGACGTGAGGACTAATGTATAAAAACACTAAAAGAGGCCTTAAAACCCTAAGGTAGGGAGCGTTGTAAGAAAAGCTAGGGGCTGAGAGTCCTCCCTTCTCTATTCACTGTAAACACCCTTTCTATCAATAAAAATTATCCTTTTCAATTTTCTAGTTTCCTTCTTGTTGATTCTCAAGTATACAAATTTCTTGGTTATATCAGATATAACTCAAATTCGGCTCAATGGGAGAACTGCAAGTATAACTCAGCTTTCTTGATCTCAGATTTTCACAATAACAGTTTTAAGATGGATTCTTCAGTCTAGCTTCAATTTATAGAGGCTGGGGAAGTAGGAGCCTCCACATCCAACGCCTAGCTATCACCATCAGCTACCTCGAGATCTGGCATCGTCGGTGAAAGAACGTTCATATATCCTTTTTTCTAGCTGGTGGTCTGCACGTGCTTAACAGACTCCTAGGTTTGATCATCCTAGGTTGGACTCAATCGAATTGATCCGTTGGTAGAGGTTTCCAGACTTTCAATCAAACATTTATAGAGTCGAAATGAGCTGGATACCAGGTTCTTAAAGCATGAAAGCTACTTCAACAAGTGACTCCAAAGTCCAAGGTCACCAAGGTCAACTATCATGAAAGTGACCCATCAAGCATGTTTTTCCAACAAACCCTACTCCACTTGCTCTTACCCCTATTCCACTCACTTCACACGCTAAGGATAGATCACATGTATAATTTAGGTGTTTTAGAGGTGGAATATAATAATCCTGACTAGGTTTGTTATAATCAAAACTAATTAAACCTATGGTGTTTAAGGACCAATTATCACTAATTGGCTAATTAATTAGCCACTAATGCACATGTTAGTTACCTTAACCTAACAAATCCTAGGGTTTCATCTCTTTCTCCCCCACAGTGACCAGCCGCCGCCGCTGTCTAAAGAATGCTCTCGCCGGAGCAATCCACCCCGACAGTAGACGATGCCGCCGTAGCCAGAAGACGCAGTGGCGACGAACACCACCGCAGCAGCCCGCCCGCCGGTCACGACTGATGAGGACGCAGCAGGGCTGAACGAATCGAGGACTAAGAACGCCGCCTGCGCTCTCTCCGGCCGCGCTGCTCGCCAACCGCCGCCCAGCCTTGTTCGGTGTTGAGCCATGGCTGCCGTTTTTGGCACAGAGAAACGCGCCGCCGCATGCATCCACCGTCTGGGGCGCTGCGATGCGAGTCTCCTCTTGGTTCGGTCGCCGCTGTGTGCAGCGAGTCTGTGCCTTGCCGCCGTCTGCAGCAATGCATTCCCTGCTCGCCACCGTGTGCAGCGAGCCATGGATGGATATCGGGTTTCAGTTCCATCGTTTTCCAATAAGAAAAAAAACTGAGATCCATCATTCACCAATCATACAATCACACTATTATGTTTTGTCGATTAACAATCATGCAGTCATACACATATTAACCGAAAAAATATATCCAATCCACCAAACAATCTGCGGTAAATACAATCATGTATTGTATTCTCGGATAAAAATTGATACAATCCCACAAAAAACATATTTTTCATGTCTATATCAATTAAATAATCAGCCATAAAGTAAACAATACATAATCGAATATTTTTATTAAACTGATTAATAAAAGATGAATTGGACGATTTCATGGATTGAACAAATCAATCACCAAAAAAATACAGATACCTAATCCGTTAGACCATGATTTTAGATTTACCGAAAATCAATAAAATCAATCAGAAAACAAGCCTAGGGCTCCGCCACCAATGAAGGATTTCATCATGTACATATACATAGCATAGATAAGGATACTTATCTGAGTGAAGCGGAAGCATTGTCAGGATCAGGAGCCACGACTTGAATTACTGGTCGGTGGAGACCGTCACTGTGTGTCGGATCGGCCTCTTAGTTTCCATGGTCTAAACCCTAGAATGCAGTGTATGCAGGTATATGTGTTTCTACCCAACTAATGTGTAAACGTATAACCAGTATGCTACAGCCTCCTTTTGTGGTGGCTTATATAATATACAAGTTGGGCCTGGTTGGGCTTAAGTGAGCACCCCTTATGGGTGGACTCACTATTTTCCAACATCGGATAACAATTGATACAATCCCACAAAAAAACATATTTTTCATGTCTATATCAATTAAATAATCAGCCATAAAGTAAACAATACATAATCAAATATTTTTATTGAACTGATTAATGGATGCTCAAAGTTTGGGTAAATTTTGAGGGTAGGTTAGAGCTGACTTTTAGTATTTATTTATCTCATTATATATTTAAGTATTTTTGGGGAATATTTTTTTGTTAATTTTTTTCCTAAGTAGATACATATTTGATTTCTTTTGTAATATCAATATAGAGCAAGTATTATTCTCCTCAAAAATATTTAATTGAGTATATTTTTGATTTAATTTACTAATTAATTAGGCAAATAATAAAAACTAAAATTATAATTTAATTGTTTAAAATATATTATATGTTATAAAACGTGTAAATTTGGATATCACTGTACAACACTATTCTACCTAACAATTTATTGTATAAATATATCATTATACATAATGAAGAGGGATATACATGAGCAGTGTTGCAGAGCTCGTCTTCCTCCCCCATTTTCTGCTTTTTCCTCTTCTTCTCCATCAATCTTACTTCATCAAATTCTTCCATCAACAAGTTATTTTTTAACACGTTATCAGCACGATAACGCCTCTACCCATGGAAACCCAGAAAACCGAGCTGAAAAAAAATAAAAAAAAAACTGATCCCACTCCTATCAGCCCGCTGTCGCCCCTACCAAGGGCACAGAAAGGCAAGGAACCAAAATCGGTTAACCCAGAACCAGCAGCACAACAACACACAATTCAACTAAAAAAAAAATAATGAATAAAACGATGGTGGGGTTTGCCGGGTCGTGGTCCGACGAGTGGGTAACCACGAAGATTTGGCCTCCCTTGCCGCCCAACACGGCAAGGCTCCGAGCCTCACCCACAGTCTTGCCTCCCGATGCGCACCTGCCGACCGCCATGAAACCCCCCCAGGTCGCCGTTGGAGAAGCAGTCTAGGAGACCAAACACGCCGTTAACCGCCTCGCTGAGAAATCCACCTGAGATGGAGACGGATCCGTCCTGATCCGTTGAGGCTCTGAAGAGCTGCTCCAAACGCGCCTCCGCCGGATCCTGTGCCTCGACTCCGAACTCGCCTCCACCGGATCCTGCTGCCGCCGCCGAGGCCACCACCACCGAGGGATGCGGACTCAGGCCTTCACCGGCCAGGGGGTTGGTGGTTGTGATGATGGTGGGTTTGTTGGTTATAAAAAAAAATTTGAGAGGAGAAGAGGGAGTGGCTACGTGAGTAGAAAAGAGAAAAGAAGAAAAAAATGAGTGGTGGTGTTGATGGCCTCAGGTCGGCGTGGTGGTCGTGGGAAGAAAAGTAGAAAAGAAAAAGAATAGAAAACAAAGAAAAAAGGAGAGAGGAGAAAGATAAAGAAAAGGAAAAAAAAAAGGAAGGTAAAAGAGAGAGGGGAAGTGTCGGTAGGAGTGGTTAAAAAAAAAAAACTGAAAAAAAGAGGAGAAATGTTCCAGAATTTGGATTTACACTTTAGTACCTGGAGTTTTATTTTATGCAAGTAAGCCCTTACATTTTAGTCCTTTAATTATTAACATTTTTGATTTTGTCCTAGACGAATGTATTATTGTTTAATTAATAATATTATTATGATTGAATGTTTAATTAATGTTGATCATGGATGATTGAATGTATTGTGAGCTCACGGTGAGACCCGGAAATTAGTTGTTGGCCTATGAATAGTGTTTGGCCGGAATCCGGCGATGAATAGTAAATTCGGCCTCGTGAACAATAATTTTGGCCATGTGAATAAGAACTTTCCGGCTACCGTGAATAATGTTTTTTAGTCTGAATCCGGCAAACCCAGAAGTGTTTGGCCGGCACTTGATGCCTCGGTAAAAATAATCCGGCACGGTGAGTAGAAATTTCCGGCGACCGTGAATAGTGATTTTGGCCGGAACTTTGAATCCTCGAATTTTTCCCGACAAAGCCCGGAAGGCCGTTATATAAGCCCGGAAGGCTGTTATATTTATTATATTTATTTATTGGCCGGCTAAGCCGCCTTTATCGTATAAGCGTATTATATATGTTATTGCTGAAAGATTTATCGAGTAAGCATATTTTTTTGGTTTTTATTTAAATTTCGATTGGGCTATTAAAGGGCCCACTGCATTGAAATTCATGCCTTTAATTTTATTTATGCTTTATTTGGGCTCATGAAAGGCCCATAATGGCCGGCTAAGCCGCCTATTTCTTTACATTTTTAATTGGGCTCGTATAAGGCCCATCGCTTTTATTTTGCTGCAATTTAATTTTTAATGGGTTCGCTATAGGCCCATTGCACTTATTTTTCAGCAATTTAATTTTTATTGGGCTAATTAATAAAAAAGGCCCATCGCATTTAATTTTCAGGTATTTATTTTTAATTGGACTATAAAAGGGCCCATTGTATTTAATTACCTTGCCTTTAATTTTATGCTTAATATGGGCTCGTACTAGGCCCATCATTTAATTTTCTGTCATTTATTTTACTTGGGGTAATTTATTATAGGCCCCTTGTTTATTTATTTTAATTAAGCATTTACTTATTAAATTATATTATTTGAGTTTGAGGCTCTTAAAATTTCTTGAAGAAATTTATAATGGGCATTAAATGCGAAAATGCATTTAAAAGAGAATAGTCTGAAAGACTAAATATAAGAGTCCAGAAGACTCGGGAAAAGAAAAATAACACGAAGACTGGAAGTCTTACCGTTCAAAAGATCCTGAAGATCCTTCAAAGAAAAATCGAAAATACACACTATTACCACCAGAAGATGCAAATTATATGACCACTAGAAGGTGGATATTATATTTGCTTACCCTGAAGGAGCAATTCATTTTATATTCAATTTATTTTATGTTCAGTTTAAATTATTATGCATTGCAATTTATTTTTATTTCTTTTTCAGTACTTTATAATTGTTTCTTAGCATAATGCCTGACGCATTATTCTCGAAGACAATGCAAAATTGACATCCACAGGGGGAGAATTATATGTATGGATGTCAATATAACATATTATGCAATATCGAAATGAAAAATATGATTAACACGCTCCAGAAGAGCATAAATTCGAATATGTTCCTGAAGAACGCATGTTTTAATAAGATCTAGAAGATCGTATATTTACGCGAGTACAGTCACCCCCAGTAATAAAATGAATTATTGTGGATCCCAAATGAATTGACTCAGACTTATTCCCTGAAGCGAATAAGACAATATAATTATTTGTGCCTGTGAGCGTAAATGAGATAATAAATGGAAAGGGCTCAAAGCAAACATGCATATTATTATTACATAATCGGATACATAACTGGAGAACATTCAAAGAGGAATGGTTCCCATACATATGCTTAAACAAGTAATCTATCTGTTGGGTTCAACATTAACCCTGAAACTCTGAGCCTCACCATTAATGTTGACCCTAACACTGTCGTTCCAGGAGAACCACATACCACCCCTGTTGTTTTCTCCAGGTATCTCAAACCGATTCGTTGGAGGAAAACGAAGTGGAATCACACCATGATTCTCTCCTGCTTGCCACAAAGTCTCGGTAATCAGTACCATGTTAGGCTTGTACTGATTCTTTAGATCCCTTAAGGTACGCACAAAGTCTTGAGACCTTCTTGCTATACCCCTGCAATTCCACAATAAAAGTCGTACCTTAGGCCATGTAGGTGGTAACCCTGTCACCCTTGGGACGCTCCGAGCCATCATGGAAACCTGATAATAACTGCTTTGATTTAAAATTTGACATGAAGGCTCTAGCTGAAATTCCTGCATCCTAGCAGATATGAAAAACATTATAGAGTTAGCTGAGCCATAAAAATTTGTCCTGAGATTGCCTTGGTCCTCCAGGAAGAAAGTTTCTTCCATTGGAGTCACAAAGAACCTAGACGAGTATAGCTCATCTACAAACACTAAACGAGGAATTCTCGCCAGATCATTAGGCAGTTCCTCTTGTTGTTCATTTACCATGCTATAGGCCAATCTATTTCTTCTGCCTAGTGAGGCACCCTCAACAAAGAAAACAGTAGCTGGGGAAGGCATTTTTGTCTTGGTTGAGTTTTTTTCTTTTTCTTTGCTTTGATGAATTTTTCTATATCTATGAGTTTTCCTGTATCTTCCCATGTAATCCTTCCCCTATTTTATTGCCTGAGCATAGATAGCCAGGTGTCCCCGAAATGATCCAGAAGATTTTTCGGTGGATTTTATTATTATTATTCAGAAAATTCCAAAGCTTTACAATCCTCGAGGATTTGCTTTTGGAAATGTCTGCCACTATATTAATTATTGTCCAATAATTCCGATCTTTTCCGACATGAGTGGCAGGAATAAGCCTTATATTGACACATATATTGCAGCCTGAAGCTAACAGTTGAGCAATTGAAACTTAACATATCCAGCCAGAAGCAGGAATGCACTAGCCTGGAGCTAGCAATTTTAAGTGTTTAGATACACAGATTGCGCAGCCTGAAGCTGGCACCAACTTGAAGTTGGTTCATGAATTTATTGTTTGGCATGACCGGATGGGCCATCCCGGGTCAATAATGATGCACGAAATTTATTGAATCATTCATTGAAAAAAAAAAAACCAGAAGTTTTACAATCAATAAATCTCTATGAGTTTGTTTGCTGCGAAAGTTATTTTACGGCCTTCCTAAGATGAGAATGGCCCAGCATCACCAGCAAGTTTAAGAATAATCCAGGGACATGAACGCGGACTGATCAATCCGCAGTGTTAACCATCTAGGTAATTTTTACGATGCATCGACTAGATGGTTTATTGTGTGACACAAGTTGGCATAAGTGTGCACTTATTATGCCACTTGCGGGCACATGTCCCTACTTATGTTACTAGACTATATGTCTAGATAATGCTGGGATATTTCATCAATAAGAGACTGTATATCATTGGAAATAAACCCAAACAAATCTGGGGGAACATTGACAATTGATTGCACGACTGTTGATGAAATATTATTGCTTGAGAAATTGATATTTTATATGCAGCAACACTGTGCATCAAGCCAACATGATGTTATAAGAACCCCCCCATTTAATTAATTAATGGTCACATACATAGTATCTCCCATCTTCGGACCTTGAGTTATATAATGCTCCACCACAGGGTTGTGAAATTGGTCCCTTAAAGAAGATTGGGAATCTACGTTGGGTATGTATCTCCATATATTATAAAGATAATTGAAACCTATGACAGGGGATTGGAGATTCATTTATAGCAATATTTGCTTATTAGTTGATGTTTTACCCAACATCAGGGGGAGAGAAAATAAGCAGCTGGATCAAGAAATTATTGAAATGACTTATCAATATTTAATTTTTGATCCTCGAATATTAGTATGAACCTGAAGTTCTAAGAAATGATTCATTTGCAGAAGATTAGTAAGTCATTTGCCAGACATATTTATTTGAAATATGTGACTATATACCAGCTGCAAATGCTCCTGTTTTGATGTTCCTGAAGAACAATATAAGTATGCAAATGAATCCATATGGATTATACTCGGTTCCAAAAGAAAAGAAATTCTCGATAGAGAAAAAGGAGCAAAAGTGATAAGATGGCCCCAGTGAGAAAATAAGACCTCCAGTAGAGGTTTGAATTAAAAGTCCTCCAGAAGAGGTTGATTCTCTGACACAATTGATAAATTTCCAGAAGTAACTCAGGTACCTGAAATAAGTGAGCATGATGAGATCTCAATTACAGTGTCAGGAATAAGATGGAACCGATGTGAAATAACCGTCGACGGAATATTTATGTTTAATATAGCGCTAAATGAAATGAGGATCATGAACCTACGAATGTAGGCACAGTATAATTGGCCAAAATATAGAAATACAATTAAGGCTGTATTGAACTCGCCCGAAGCGAGAAATTGGACTCGCCCGAAGCAAGTAATTTCCGGACCTGTAGTCCGTACACCAGAAGGTGTAAAAATTCTATTGGTCATAAAAGGGTATTTGTGCGGAAATAAATAAATAATGAGAAGTAAAGCACGGTTTGTGGCACAAAGTTTTTACCCAAACGACCAGGTATTAATTATGAGGAGATATACTCCCCTGTGGTGGATGCAATTATTTTGATATGTCTGGCAGTATATGAAAAGTATTAGAAATGCATCTAGTGAATGCTATTACAGCCTATTATTATGGATCCATAAGTCATGAAGATCCTTGAAGGATCCAAGTTGTCTGAAGCAACTAATTCCCGGGAAAATAACAAAATAGAACTGAATTGATATTTTCAGTCATTTTTTTAGTATGGATAAATCTATTTATGATTGGCACTCCAGAAGAGGCCTCTATATACCGTGCTATTAAATTGGTCCTGGAGTACCTCGTTGTAAAGCCTGAAGCTTATGATTTAAGCTTGTTGGCAAGATATGGATTTGCCCTTATCTTCGGGGTATAAAAGATGCGATGTGAATCTTGTAAACCCGAAGAAAAAGAGTTGTTTTTGCAGATGCTCATCCCCATTTAATCCACATTGCCGGACATCTGCCACAATTTTACACATGAAGCTGCTATGTTATCGGGCCTACAAAAGCAAGATGGGAAGATAGACGCTCCAACGACAAAATTATGAAGATTATGCTGCTAACTCTGTCCAATTGAAGTGATGAAGTACCCAAAAGTGATCAGACATAATACACGTCACCAGAAGCTGACAAGGACGAATTGGCATGCAACGATATCAAGCAATCAATAGAAGCCAAAATGAGGGGGAGTAGAATACGCACTGCACTCTTTTTTCCTTCACCAAGTTTTTATCCCACAGGGTTTTTCTTGGTAAGGTTTTTAATGAGGCAGTTCTCCACTTAGCGTATTCTACCCAATACACAGTGACATCCAAGGGGGAGTGTTATAAAACGTGTAAATTTGGATATCATTGTACAACACTATTCTACCTAACAATTTATTGAATAAATATATCATTATACATAATGAAGAGGGATATACATGAGCAGTGTTGCAGAGCTCGTCTTCCTCCCCCATTTTCTGCTTTTTCCTCTTCTTCTCCATCAATCTTACTTCATCAAATTCTTCCATCAACCAGTTATTTTTTAACATTATAAACAATTAATATGTTTTAAATTTTAATACTTATGTGATGTAATATTAATATCAATTATATTTTAATTTTACTATCAATTGACATCTCCGGATTCGTGGGGTAGGAGAGTAGTTGAAATAAATTGAGAGTTAGTAGGAGGTGAGTTAAAATTTGTAATTAACCTTTTGGGTGGGAAACTAATTTGTTTTGTTCATTTTGATCAGAGAATCCATTAGAATTTTGTTAGAAAAAGTTTTGTAGGGGATCTTGGCACCCGAAACAGAAACCGTGGGGATCCTTTGATCGTTTTGATTTGGGGTGGCCAGCCAAAAGCAAAGAAAACAGTGCAGGCAGAGACAGAAATTCCGTATCCACGGCTCGAATAGAAGAACAGCCGTCGTCTTCTACCATTTCCATTTGCTCGCTCTTTGTGCTTCCCATCCCATGGACGCCCGTCACGCCTCTCTAGGACGACGAACGGTACAAAGATCTTATCTCTTACCTTACCTTGGGTCTTCTCATCGCCTAATTCCCAACTATAATAACAATAATTATTATTATTGCAGCTGGAAGAGATTCGACAAAAGAGAGCAGCTGAAAGATTGAGCAAAACCTCTTCAGGACCAGATCTCACCCAAGTTCCCCTTCCTAACGGTTTGTTTTTTCCTCTTTCTTCTTCATGTGTTTCATTTTCATCTCTCTCTCTCTCTCTCTTTTTTTTTTGTTGGATTTAGGTTTTCATATTTTACTTCTTAAAGCAATTTTTTTTTTTTTTTTTGCGGGCAGATAATGCAGGAATCAAAAAATCGGAAAGCGCAAACAGGCTCTCTGAGGTATAAAGGTTCAGCTCTCTAACAATTTAAAATTTCAAATCAAGTCAGGTCTAAAGAATGTTTAATGCATCTAGTTGAGGGGTTGATTTAGGTAAATTACTCTGTGTGTGTGTGTGTGTGTGATGAGAGAGCAAATTTTCTTCACATCATTTGAAGGGAGGGTGAGAATTCTTAATCTCATTAATCAAGTTGTGGAACGTTGGTTTAGTTTCCTTTTGTATGCTTTATGTGGTTTTGGATTAGTTATCATAATATTGCAATTGCTTGTGTAGACTGATGTCAGTGGTTTGGTATCTCAATTGAAAGACTTTCAGAAGAAGAATGCCGATTTGGAGGAAAGCAACAACATCTTATCATTCAAGGTAAGGTGCTGTGCGTTGCTATTGATTGTTTTCACGTTGTAGATTAATGTCAGACTTCGATGAATGGCTTTTATGGTTGTCTATGGGATGTTGATGTGTTTGTTCTAATGCTGCACTGCAGCTTCAGACAAAGGAAGCGGAGAATGAAAATCTACAGAAACGCCTGAATGATCTGGTTAGGGAACAAAGTCTATTTCTATTCTTCTTCCTCTTCGTGAATGTTATGTTTTTCACTCATTCTTACTGAAGGATGACCTGTTCAAGAGAGATAGAAAAGCATGAGAAAATATGGGATTGGTTTTCTTTGGTTTTGATGTGAGAAGCTCGTTCTCTGTTCATGAATGTTATGTTTTTCGCTCATTCTTACTGAAGTATGACCTGTTCAAGAGAGATAGAAAAGCATGAGAAAATATGGGATTGGTTTTCTTTGGTTTTGATGTCAGAAGCTCGTTCTCTGTTCATGAATGTTATGTTTTTCGCTCATTCTTACTGAAGTATGACCTGTTCAAGAGAGATAGAAAAGCATGAGAAAATATGGGATTGGTTTTCTTTGGTTTTGATGTCAGAAGCTCATTCCCTGTTCATTTTCTACTCCGTCTGAATGACCAGTCATTTTTGTTGCACATGTTCTCTTCTGCTTCATGATCTGTCAGATAAGGATTAAATCTGATCGTTTGGAATGCATCATTTTCTTCGACCTATATAGTCACATGATCTAGATGTGGCTCCATGGACAGATTTCTGATTGCGTCAATTTCTTTCAAGCTGAAATATTTTTGCTTGTCGTGGCACTCTTGGTTTAATATTATGAATTGCAGGAACAAAATACCGTACCATCCTTAAGAAAAGCTCTCAGGGATATAGCAATGGAGAAAGATGCCGCAGTTGTTGCACGTGTGAGTATTATTTGCTTTTTTTTTTTTTAATTATTTGCTTACTAAATATTGCTCTCTGGTGCTATGCAATTATTGCTCTTCTTCATTCTTCACCCACAAAGTGTGATGTTTTAGTATAGGAGGACCTTTCAGCCCAGCTTCGCACACTTAAGAAGCGTCTGAAGGAAGCAGAAGAAGAACAATACAGAGTACCCTAGAAAACTAGCTATTTTCCATTTCTTCCTCTCATCAAAAAAAATTCTTGCATTTTGATCCTGTTTCTGTATTCTTGTGTATTCTACTGCATAGGCCGAGGAAGATGCAGCAGCCTTGAGAGCAGAGCTAAACTTAATGCAGCAACAAACTATGAGTAATCCACTTGGTGGAACTTCTATGGGAATTCCATTGGATCAAGTGCAAAGCTTGGAAAAGGAGTTAGCTAGTTTAAAAGCTGAGTTGCAGGTAAGAATTGTTTTGTTCATTTCAGCAATGGAATTTCTTTTGGTATTCTCATTTTTTATTCAAAATTTATAGCAAGAGTCATCATTGAGGCAACAAGAGCAACAACTATTAGTGCTGGAGCAGGCCCGAGTTACTTCCCTTTTGACTGAAAAGCAGGATTTGGAAGAGAAACTTGCAGTTATATCATCAAAGGACACAGGCGCGTCCCTGGACAATTCTGGTATGATTAAAACTTCTGTTTTCGCATATATTCAACAGTAAATATATGATTATTCTCAAAAAAGAAAAAACATTAAATACATGATTGAGAAATCTGTGCCATGCAGCTGAAGTATCAGAGAAAATGACACACAAGGCATTTTCAGTGGTAAGCCTTTAGTTGATATTCTCATCAAGTCTTTTTGTGGCTAAGAACCGTAGGATTTAGTAATTGTATCTCCAGTTTCGTTTCACTTTATCCCTAAGCAAAATGAGTTTTTTTTTTTCTTGGTGTTGGATGTTATCTTGTGTAGGAAGATAAGCAGAAACTTGAGACACAGTTGCATGATATGGCTGTTGCGGTTGAGAGATTGGAAAGTAGCAGACAGAAGCTTTTAATGGAGGTTCAGTTTTCTTTTCCATCTTTCAGTATGTATATGAAAGTTAGAAGTGCATTTCTCATATGATGGCAAGTGCTGACCTTTCATGATTTTGTACTCAGATTGATTCTCAATCTTCAGAGATAGAGAACCTATTTGAGGAAAACTCTAATCTTGCATCTTCCTGCCAAGAGGCAATGAGCGTAGCAAAGCAGTGGGAGAATCAGGTAGGCGTGGTTCAGTTCTGTGGCCCTAGGAGCTCAGCATCCCTTCATCTGTTTTAACCCCATAGATGAAAACTGTTTCAAGGCAACGTTAATTTTGGAAACCTTTGGTATCCCAAACAGTAAGCCCAAATGTGACTGATATTTATTCGTTAGTGGGAGGTATTACAGCTCAGCTTTTTCAAATGCCAGATCTTATGTGGTTGTTGGCGATCCTACATCCCACACTAAGATGACACCATAATTTGAATTTAATTTTGAAAACCAGAAAAGGGCTGCAGAAAACTTTTCCTTTACATTCTTGAATTTGGTTCTTACTTCACTTTGGCTTATCGGACAATTCGTGATGCATGGCAGTCTTTTTGCTTTTGTTTTGCTGGATTATCAGTAGAACTATGGGTGTAATCATTTGGTATATGTAAGAGTATCTTGGTGATTATACATGATTTGGATGAATCTATCTGTTAGTCAATATTGCTTTTGCTGGATTTGATTCTCCCCTTGCTTTCTGTTTGTTGAGAGCGATAATCTGCGTTGCCTGTAAAACTTGTAGTTGAAGGATTGCCTTAAGCAAAATGAAGAGCTTCGTGCAATTCTGGATAAGTTGAGATCAGAGCAGGCTAATTCACTGCTTTCAAACAACACAGAGATAGTTAGAATCTCAGAGCACCATAGAGATGGGATAAGCGAGACTGGTTCTCATGCATATACAGCTGAGATACTCGCCCTGAAGGTTAGTTATTGAGAATTGGAGGCTTTTGGTTCCTGGGAGTCCTGAAAAAGTTTGTTTTCCGTTCTGGCTCATTTCAGACCTCCCTTATTCATGAGTGGAAGAGATAAATTGTCTAAAAATTTTGCTTGTAGAAGTTAATTCTTCTGTTGGTGTTTCCTTTGTACTTTATAGGGCCAACTTGGAAAAGAACAGAGCAGAGCAGAAGCACTATCCGCTGAGGTCATGCAGCTGTCAGCCAAACTCCAGGATGCCATGCAAGCATATAATGATCTTTCACGCCTGTATGTTTCATTTTGATGTTTTCTTTTTGCTACTATTTTTTTTTTTTTTCAGATTTGTGGGTTAAGATTTAACGTGACACTTCAAACTCCTTTTACGTTGCTCTTGCAGCTATAGACCTGTGCTTCGAAATATTGAGAGCAGTCTCCTCAAAATGAAGCAAGATGGCTCTGTGGTTGTGCCGTGAAAACTGATTTTGTTTTGCTCTTGCACTATAAACCGGTGCTTTGAAATATTGATCCTCAAAATGAAGCGAGGTGCCTGTGGTTGTGCGATACTACTTTTTTGTTTCTTTTTCGAGGAATTGTTTGCCTTTCCTGGAGAAGATGCTCAGTTCCGGGAAACAGTACAACCAACTTGCATCCTTGACTAGGTAGCTTTTTATATGTTAAAGCGGTTGAATGGTCCAGCCAATAGGGGTTGAAGCGACATTGGCCATTATTGCCAAGCGATTGCCATATTGACTGTTGTTCTCTAGCCTCAAGAAAGACTCATTCTGTGATGCGTCAAATGTTTGTTCGATCTTCACCATTGTTTGAGATTTCTGGCACGGCTTATGAGTCTGTTAGAAAAGATTTCAGTCTCCCATGAAGAAGCTCTAGCATGTTGATTAACTAATCTGATGTAATTTGCTTGAAATAAGTATTTCTTCACTTACATTGTTGAATCTTGCACAATTTGCAACAATTCATTAGTTGATAACTGATTTGTCCATTTAGCTTAATATAACGAATAAACCATTAGCAATGACGTCGCAACCAAAGACTATAGTAAAATGGGAACGATTGTACAAGGAATGGAAATTTTTTGGAATAAGCTTCAGAAGATTTGCAACTGTACATGTATGCCCCTATGCTCTTACGCCAGTTCTGATCAACTGTTAGAATTTTTTTTCTAAAAAATTGGGGATTATTGCCTACAGTAATCACCAATAATCCCCACACGAACAGACCCCATCCTGGAAATGGTGGAAGCGATTCACATCTCTTACCAAGATAACCTTATTGGTAAACTTCGAAACAAGCTTTGTAAAAGAATGACAGTCTTCACATATCCTTAAATTCTTGGCAATGCGAATGGTTTCTCCGTGACTAGTATTGATTAGTCCAAATGCAACTGCCAGTTTCTCACTATGGCCCAGCACAATTTGCTCCTTTTCCTTGGCATCGAGATCATAGAGTACATCTTTTGTCTGAGGTAGGTACCCTTTGTCTTTCATTTCTGTAGATAGTTTGTCCACCAATGCATGAAGCTGCTCAATCTGCGGGTTAAACTCATCAACAGACACAAATGAGTAGATTTTCCTCTTAACTTCTATCCAACTGCGACCTGGGACCTTTTGCAGCCCACGAGCTTCAAGGAGCTTCTTCACCCTTTTTACTTCATTCCTCAACCCGGCCTGTGCATAAATATCAGCAAGAAGAACATAGTTTCCGGCATTTGTAGGCTCAAGCTCAAACAGCCTCTTGCAAGCTCTCTCTGCAAGCTCAACATTACAATGAATCCTACATGCTCCGAGAAGAGAACCCCAAACCTCCGGGTCTGGTTCATCCCTCATATCCTCGATAATTTTAACAGCTTCTCCTAGCCTATTGGCACGTCCAAGCAGGTCCACCATACAAGCATAATGTTCTCCCCGAGGACGTATCCCATACTGTTTATACATGGACTCAAACAGCATCTTTCCTTCCTCAACAAGTCCTGCATGGCTGCAAGCTACCAAAGCAGCAGCAAAAGATATAGGAGTTGGCAATATCCCAGAACGAGTCATGTCTTCAAATATTTGGATAGCTTTCTTCCCAAATCCATGAACCCCATAGCTTGATATCAAAGAATTCCAGGACACCACATCCCTCTTATCCATCTGACTGAAAACACGGTGCCCCATTTCGAGCTTACCACACCTTGCATACATAGCAATAAGTGCGCTGATAACTGGCAAGATAGTGTCAAGGCCCCTCCTAAGAATGTAAGCATGTACCATCCTCCCCTGCTCCAGAGCTGCGAGAGCCGAACAAGCTTGAAGTACACTTAGCATCGTCACAGAATTGGGGCAGGAATCCTGGTTCCCAACCATCATTATTTCTCTAAAGAGCTCCAATGCCTGGAAGGGCCTCCCGTTCTTGGAATAGCATGCAATCATAGCAGTCCAGGAGACCACATTCCTAACCGGCATCCCATGAAAAACACGGCTTGCATACGTTACATATCCGAACTTGGAATATACGTCAACCAAAGTAGTCATAATATGGAGATGCGAGCCAAACCCATGTCGCAGAATATGGGCATGAATCTCCTTTGCCTTGTTTAGGAGGGATGTGAAGCAATCCGCCACAACACATGCTTTAAGCACATAGGTATAGGTGAAGCGATCAGAGGGGATGCAAAGATAATTCATCCGACGATACCTGCTCAACACTTGTTGTCCCAGGCCACCCAAATTAAGGGCTCTAAAGAGAGCGTTATAAACATAAATGGTTCTGGTGAGAGTTTTATCGAACACTTGTTGTGCACGGTCGATGGAGTCAAGAGAAGAGTACATGTCGATGAGTTTAGTGGCCAAGAAAGGATCTTGGTCGAACCCATTCTGGAGGAGGTGGCTGTGAACGCGTAGGGCATCAGGTAGAGACTTGTTTCGAGTGCAAGAGAGGATCAGGAGCTCGTAGGTGTGTTGGGTGGGGCTAGGCTCCTGCAAGAGGAGTATTAGGGCAGGTTTAAGGTTGCCTTGTTTGCACAGGGATTGAATTAATTGGTTGTGGTGGTTGTTGTTGTTATTGTTGTTGTTGGTTGTGGCATTGGAGGTGGAAATCGTGGAGTTTAATTTTGTGAAGCAAATATGTGGTTTTAGTATCGGATAGGAACACGGTTGAATGGGCTGAGGGGAGTGAAGAGACCACATTTATTTAGGCAAGGAGACGACGACACTATGGGCTTTTGCTTTGCTTCTACCGCTACCTCTATGTTGTAATTGGCATTCAACCAAAACCGAAAAAAAAAAAAAGGAGTTTGATTTTTGCCTTGACCGTTTTAGAAGGGTTTTTTTTTTCCTTCTTTCCTTTTTTTTTTTGTGTCCCAAAGCTAATCTAGTTTTGTCCATTTCCTTATGCCACAGTTAGGATTTATTGACCTTATAGTACTGAAGATTATGTGGACAAACAACCACCCAAAGAAATATCATCCCCTTTACACTTCTAGCCTCTCGAAAACAAAAGCTGGCCCTCCCTGAACGATTTGCGTTCATCTTTGCAGTGTAACATATATTAGTGACTGTTGGCCGTTTATCCCGAAATGAAAGACTCTTTGGTCAAAACTAAAGGTAAATGACCAAGATCACATCTCCTTCTCCATAACATGATTGCTTGTTGGTGAATGGACTGAAGTTCTGGCTTAAAAACTAACCCAAAAGAAAGGTTCCCCCAAAATTTCTTTTTGGGAAAACAATTAAAGTAATGACAGATTTCAAAACTGAGAGTTTAAATCCCAACATGTTAACATATGCCATAAAAATACATGTTCTCTTCCACCTGGAAAAAAAAATAAAAGTAAAAAAATGATTGCCAATGAAATGACAACTCGCTACAATTAGTGATAAGTGATAACACATGGCTGTAATTGAAGAAGATATTTAATTATGATTAACAGGGTTTGCATCAAAAAAAAAAAATGATTAACTGGTAATTCAATTCATTAGAGATCCAGAGTCATCAAAGCTTCAAGAGTGCAAATGAAAAAGTGCCCCTGATTTTTTAAGCTTCAACAAAAATATACAAGCAGCTCAAAGACTTTGGGTGGAAAAAGGGCAGCAATTCCTAAGAGGTATGGCCAACAACTTCGTCAGGCAGTTGCAGGATCATTTATGACGCCCAAGAAATCATCCTTTATGGTGCCAATGCAGAACTGAAACAAAAAGAGAAAGTACAGTTTAAACATGGTATAAAACAATCTGCAGATCTTAGAAGACTAGAAGTATTATACACAGTACTAGCAAAGTTATCAAGACGTAAGCATGAGTGCAAGCCATTAGGAACATACAATCACTGTGGCATCAACACGAGTCCCAATTATCTTCAGTCGCACCTCACTATCTTTCTGGATCTTAACCTGAAAGATGGTCACAAAAAGAAACGTAAAATTTTGACAGAAAGAAGGGTAAGAAGAATTTCAAAGTAATTGAAGCCAAAAAAGGAAAAGGAAATGAACCGATCCATCTGAAGTTGTATAGTTTGGCATATCTCCAGACTGGAACTCCATATCATCAGGAATCAACTGAAACATAAAAAGAGAGCATTGGTACAAAATTCGAAGAAATGGAGGATAATATCACAGTTTCTGATCATAAATATGTCTGCTCGAGCAGGAACTCCAAGCGTCCAGTAGGCAACTACAATCCTGTATCTCGTCACTTGACAGAAATGTACAAAACCATGCAACTAGGACCAACGAAGTGGTTGCAATGCAGTAAACAAACTGATAGCTTCGATACTCTTATGTTGAAATGTACAAAGCTTACGCCTAGATACTAATTCACTCAAAAAAATTCTCCATTGTAAATAACCAACAATCGCAGGAAGCAGAGAATAACTTGCAAGCACAAAAATTCCACAAAACCAAGCTTGATCAATTATGGAAGTCAGTTTTGATAAATAGTGGCTTTACTAGAAATAGTGGTGCATGAGAAGTTGAGTTTAGATGGGCCAAGTCTCATTTTCAGAGAAAGAGTCTTTATCTTCTTTTTTTTTTTTTGGTAAAAAGGGATTTGCATTCACATTAACTATGCTCAAAATACATCACTGCACAAAGGCCATGCAAGGCCCTGCAATTCTCTTGTCAAAATATCCTGCACTTCTGCAAGTGGGCTGTGCAAGATAGTTAGCCCCATGGTGTGGTGATAAGCACTATTGGCAAGCTTATCAGCTCACATGTTAGCATTTCTATTCACAAAAGATATATTTACAGACAGTCCTTGGCTAGCAAAGACTTGATCTGCCTGACTACATTATCTAGCTCTAAATCCAGTACTAAATCTGAAGTGATCCATTCTAGAGCAACCATAGAATCCACTTCTAGCTCCAGATTTCTACATTGGAAATTCCAAGCAAGTTTTAGGCCTGTCAAAATGCCCCAAAGCCCAGCTTTAGTGGGGAGCATGACCCTAAATTCAAACAAAAGCCAGAGACCCAAGAACCACTTGAGTTCCTCAAAACACCACCGGCCGCAGCTTTATCTTTTATCTTACTACTGATGTGATCTGCTATTATCAGCCACACCAGGCAGGGGCATAAGCAGAAAGTATTTCTCAACTTGCTCTGGGACTTCTGATGCTGTCCTCATGTTTTTTTATATCAGAATAAGATTAAGTTCACTCACTGAATCCCAGAATTCCTTACCAGCTGAAACAAGTTTTTGTTGGGCTTGGGATTTTTCTAAGCCTGGATGTATTTGAGTGGTCTCAGGAGTTGTTTTCTTCTGATTGCATCAGGATTGCTTCCACACACGGCCAAGTAAATTGCGGAAGATCTAGCATGGGCTCCAGTTACAGATTTAAGGCAGCGTTTCATCTGATCCTTGATGGAAGGATCAAGAATCAGACAACTAAGGCAGCCAAGTCAGTGATCCTTGATGGATTATCAACAACAAGAATGAGGGTGCGTTGGTGGGGTATAACAAAGAAGACAAGCTGTTTATTATGCTAAAAAGCAGAAAAATCCAGCGAACAGATATTCTCTACTCTCTTACTCGGCATGCATTCGAAATCAATAAATTGTTGGAGCAATACATAGAAGTTGTGGCAGACTGGTTGACAAGATTGGAACGGGCAAAGCTGAATCAAACTGGAGAAACTCCAGTATTATTACACATTAGGATCAAGATGAATTTTTAGTCTCTAAAAGCTACGAAGAGTAGAATGGGTTTTTTTTTTTGTCTGCTAAAAGTCATACGATTTTGTGCAAGCTGCCAAATTAGTCAACCAACCTGGCAGTAATCTTGTAACTATTGGTGGAGGAATGAAGAATGTGAATTTGTGAACTCTAGAAATTGAAAGCAAAACTTACATGATTTGAGACAAAAATTTGAACAGGCCCAGCTTCTGCAAAGAAACCCATCTGCAAAAGAAGAGTTTGAGAAGACATTAACATTACAAACAAACAATTCAAAGAAGTTTACCAAAACAAAAAGAAAAAAAGAAGGAACAGAAAGT
Source organism: Turnera subulata (assembly GCA_028386065.3). Lineage (NCBI taxonomy): Eukaryota > Viridiplantae > Streptophyta > Magnoliopsida > Malpighiales > Passifloraceae > Turnera > Turnera subulata. The sequence continues at coordinate 26,397 of JAKUCV010004976.1, forward strand.
ACCTTGTTGACCATGGTAACAACAGCCTCCAAAATCTCGCCTTTAAAAGGCCTGAACACAACACACTGGTACTTGACAGGGAAAGTGACGAAGCCAGTCCCGTCTCGGATCAACCCTTTACCCACGCTCTCAATCCCCGTGATTGCCACCACAAACCCATGTCTTCCACTGCGATTTGTTTAGGTCTTAATTAAACTAAAAACAAACAAATTAGACCAAGAACAAACAAAAAAGGGGAATGAAAAGAATAGAATTAATTACCTGCAAGTACCCTCGACATCTTTCATGAGTTTTGAGACTAGATTCTCCCGGAGGTTGCGGCCGAAGTGGCGAGGGTGGAGCTGCATATTCCTCTCCAATACTATGTGGAAAAACATCTCTTCTTCTCCTTCTTCTTCCTTCTTCCTCTTCTTCTCCTTCTTCTTCTTCTTAGCTCCTCCTCCTTGGTTGTGTGTTGCTTTGTCTTCTTTTCTTCTGTTTAGACTCGAAGAAGAAGACGAGGAGAATATTTGAGTTATGGTGAGTGAGAGCAAACCCGAGAGAGAGAAAGAGAGTTTCTTCGCAACTTAATACGTGGGCTTACTCTTTTAAGCCCTTTTTCTTTATGGACTAATGTATTTGTGTTGTAAATAAGCCATGTGAATGTTATCTGTGTTGGCCCCCTTCCTTCCCTTTTCTTCTGTATATATTGATACAAAATACAGCTTGTGAATATATAGAATAACAAAGCCTCTTCTCCTTCTCAACGCTTTTTTCAGAGAAATCTAAATCATACCTATTATCTAACACGTTATCAGCACGAATGATTCTACCCAGATCAAAAAAAAAATCAACTCAGAAAATAGAGAAAACCGAGAGAAAAAAAGAAAAAAAAAACCAGAGAAAACTGTCAACCTCTCGGTTACTGTTCACGTCGACGAGTTCCACGCCGGTCCTCGTGTCACCGCCACCACCGGTCCCTTCTCCTCATCGTCGCCTACCTGTTGCCGCTTTCTCCCGTCGTTTCCGCCGCTTGACGCGCCGGCAAGTGACGACGACCCGACTAGGAAACCCGCGGATCTTTTCTTCCTCGCGTCTTCCACCTGCTGCCGACGACACTGCAGCCACCAGCGAGTCTCCTCCGCGACGCCGCATCCTCCTGCCGTCGCTGCTCTTGTCCCGTGCCACCTGCTGTCCTCGCGCCGCCGTCTGCAACTCATCACGGCAGGCGACCCGCGAGCTGAGGAAGACGACCCAGATGGGTCAGACTGACCCGACGGGTCAGCGAGCCTGGACCTGGACTTATGGGCTCGGGCCTGGGCTTATACAGTGCACGGGCCTAGGCTTACACAGTGCACGGGCCTGGGCCTATTTTTTTGGTACTGTGCAGGGACTTGGCCCGTTACTGCTCACGGCCTAGTTCACTTTAAAAAAACCTGGGCCGGTACTGTTCACGGCCCAGTCTGTCAAAAAAAAACAGAGAAAAGAAAAAAGAGAGGAAAAAAAAGGGAAAAGAGAGAAAAAAATAATAAAAAATGAACTTTATATTCTGATTAAAAAAAAATATATATAGATTATAATGAATATTGCTGAAAGATTTATCGAGTAAGCGTATATTATATATTCTCTATTGTTATGCTATTATTATTGCTGAAAGATTTATCGAGTAAGCGTATATTATATATTCTCTATTGTTATGCTATTATTACTGCTGAAAGATTTATCGAGTAAGCATATTTTATGTTTTTTTTATTTAAATTACGATTGAGCTATTAAAAGGCCCATTGCATTATATTTTCTTACTTTAATCTACGTTTTGATTTAATTTACGTTTTGATTGGGCTCGTACAAGGCCTATTGCAGTTAATTTTCGTTTATTTAATTTTAATTGGACTAATTAATAAAAGGCCCATGTTTATTTATAATTTTGGAAATATGTTACAAATATTGGAGGCCCTTAAAATTTTCGGAAGAAATTTGTTATGGGCATTGAATGTATTTAATTGCAAATCGTCTGGAAGACTCAATAAAAGAAAAATATAGCAAAGACCGGATGTCTTGCTGCCAGAAGATCCTGCAAACCCTTTAAAGAAAATTTGAAGAAAAACATGACCACCAGAAGATGGATATGACTAGAAGATTTATACTGTATTTATTTTGCTTACCCTGAAGGTGCAAGCCAATATATATTGAATAATTTTATTTCATGTTCTATTTCGTTGTTAATTATTATATTTTATTACATTATGTTTACTTTACAGTATGTTATAATTGTTAATTTTTCACGTGGACGTGAAATTATTGTTGACTCGAGCATTTGTCCTGGAGACAATGCAATGACGTATTCCGTATTGAATAAACGGAAATTATATATAAGTAATATATGAAAAGTATAATCTCAAAAGAGAAATACGCTCCAAAAGAGCATGGGTTTTAATGTGCTCTTGAAGAGCAATATTTCTCCTACCCAAAGTGCAACAGCATTCAAGGGGGAGTAGAAAACTGTATGTGAATGTTGTTGCATCTACCTATACATGGAAAACTGTATGTGAATGTTGTTGCATCTACCTATACTATACCCCCTACAGCAGATGAATAAACTGTGAAGAACACAAGCTTAACTATGATCTAGAAGATTATATGTTTACGCTCTGAAAGAGCAAACTCCTAAAGAGTACAAAATATTCTTGCTTACAGTTATAAAAGAAATTGTTATGGATCCCACCAAAATAACTCTGCTCCATTCCCTGAAGCGAATGTGACAAGTATAATCATAATTGTGCATGTGGCCATGGATATGAATGATATAGTTCTAATGACCATAATGGTTATAACAATGGCAAGGTTAAAGGAAAATATGCATATTTTTATTGCATATGGGATTCATTACTTGAGAACATTCATATAGGGGAATTGTTCTCAATCATAAGTTTGAGCTATTATTGCTTATCTATTGGGTACAACATTGATTCTAAAACTCTGAGCCTCATTATTGATGTTGACCTTAACACTGTCGTTCCAGGAGAACCACATACCACCCATGTTATTTTCTCCAGGTAGCTCAAACCGATTTGTTGGAGGAAAACGGAGTGGTATTGCTCCATGATTCTCTGCAGGTTGCCACAGGGTTTCAGTAATCAGTACCATATTGGGCTTGTACTGATTCTTCAGATCCCTTAAGGTACGCACGAAATCTTGGGACCGTCTGGCCACTTCCCTGCAATTCCATAGTAAAATTCGTACCTTAGGCCATGTAGGCGGTAACCCAGAAGCCCTCGGGACACTCCGAGCCATCATGGAAACTTGATAATAGCTACTTTGATTCAGAAATTGACATGATGGCTCTAGTTGAAATTCTTGCAGTCTATCAGATATGACAAACATTATAGAGTTAGTCGAACCATAAAATGAAGCCCTTAGATTGCCTTGGTCCTCTAGGAAGAAAGTTTCTTCCATAGGAGTTACAAAGAATCTGGATGAATATAGTTCATCAACAAAAACCAAACGAGGAATTCTTGCGAGTTCACTCGGTAACTCCTCTTGCTGTTCATTCACCATGCTATATGCTAGCCTGTTCTTCCTTCCTAGAGAGGCATCCTCAACAAAGAAGACAGTTGCTGGGGAAGGCATTCTTTTATCTCTCTGTGGTTTTTCTGAATCTACATGTTTCACCACATATTTTTGCCCTCTTTTATAACCTGAGCTTAGACAGCAAGGTGTCATTTTTCAAATGTGGACCCTCTTTCCTGTCTCCGAAAAGATCCTGAAGATTTTTCGGTTTCACCAAACTCCAAAGTTGTTTTTGGAAAAGTTTGCCTCCACATTTATTATTGCTCAATAATGCTGATCTTTTTCGACATGAGTGGCAGAAATAAGCTTCAAATTGATACACAACAGTCTGAAGCTGGCACCAGCCAGAAGCTGGTAAAAATAGCAGCCTAAAGCTAGCACATATATAGCAGCCTGAAGTTGGCACCAACTTGAAGTTGGTTTATTGATTTATTGTTTTCCATGATCAGTTGGGCCATCCTGGATCAATAATGATGCATAGAATTCATTCGGTTGAAAACCCAGAAGTCTTTACAATCAATGAATTTCTATGTGTTTGTTTGCTGCAAATTAATTGTTTGGCCTTTCTATGATGAGGTTGGCCTAGTATTACCAGTAAGTTTTTGGAAATAATTCAGGGAAGTGTACGCGGACTAATAAATCCACCATGTTAACCATCTAGGTACTTTTATGATTTTAATCGATGCATCGACTAGATGGTCTATTGTGTACTTATTAGACGCAAGTTGGCATATTGCGCGCTTATTATGATTAAGCCAATTGCGGGTACACATCCCTGATTATCTTGTAAGACTATATGTCTTGATAATGCTGGTGTATCTCTTTAATGGATAATATATATTGTTGGAAATAATGGACGATCTGGATGATTCGTTTATTGAATATTTCTAATTGATTGCAGGACAATTGCTAAAGAGATATTACTGTTTAAGAACATGATATTTTACATGCAGCAAATGTGCATCAAGCCAATAAGATATTATAAGATCATAAGATCTCCCTATTGGTTCTTGGTCACAAAATATCTCCCATCTTCGGACCGTTGATTAAGCACCAAATTCTCCACCACAACATAATAATGTTGGTCCTTAAAGAAGATTGGGAATAGATGTCTGGTATGAATCTCCACCAATTACAACGTAATTGAAACTGTAACGCCCCGGTTTTTCTCATTTTTGATTTATAAAAAAAATTTCGGATTTCGGTAATGGAAATAAAATTAAACTATTTTTCATTGGATTTACTAATTATAAGTGGTAATACGTTGCTTTTGAGTTTTGTCGGACCAAAAACGCGTTTCGGGATAAAACACGACGTTTATCGTAGCTTTAGTTTAAACTACGTCGTTTTGGGCTTTGAAAAAAAAAAAAAAGAGGGGTTTGGTCAACTGAGGCGGGTTGACCGTGCCAAGCCAACGACGCGTCGTCGGTTGGCGGGTCAAGCCCTAACCCCAGCCTGCCTCTCTTCTTCCTTACCTTCTTCTTTTCTCCTTAGATTTTCTTTTCTTTTTACCGTTTCCTCTCCACCCAGCCGCCGCCGCCTCAACGGTATTTTCCCCCACTCTCCAACCCCATCATGATGCCAACGGCATCAAACACCACCCCCTCTTTCCCTGTCCCTCTCTTATCTCTTCCTCTTAAATTACAATTGATTTTGGTGTTAAATCCGGTTTCCTATTTTGAAACTTAAACGTGTTTTGACTTGTTTGCAATCATATAGGCATCATTATGGATCCACCGCAAGACCGGCACAATGCTGATGGGCAGGATGAACTCCCTAGCCATGTTTCCGACTCTGTGTCAGTAATGCAAGTCCTTGATGGTCAGGGAAACGCTGGTGCAGCAGGGGCACAGAATGCAGTGCCATTAGTACCTCCTGGTATAGATGCGGCGAAGCAACAACAGTTCCAGGCTTTCCTGCAGTGGCAACAGTTTCAACAGTTTCATCAGCAACAACAAGGCGTCCAAGCCGTTCCGATCGCACCTGCCGTAGCACCAGTTGTTGGCGATATAGAGAGTGGCTATAAGCACATGGATAAGACAACAGTTGAGATGTTCTCGGGAGAGAGAACCACCGCTAGGATGGCTGATGAATGGTTCCGCCAGGTGGAGAATGTCTTGGAGAAGTTCACGTATACACCCGAGCACTGGGCTCGATTCGCGGCACACAAGTTTGCGGGTTACGCTTTAAGCTGGTGGCAGGGACTTGTTGCGGACCTACCTAGACCAGTGGTGATGCCATGGGCAGACTTCAAGGATAAATTCCACAAGGAGTTCCTTACCGTTGGTTTCTTGGAGGACCAGAAAAAGCAGTTTCTTGAGGTGAAACAGGGGCCCGATGAGTCAGTTTCTGCATTCAGGATCCGATTCAGTATTCTTCTCTCTTACGCCAAGGAGTTTGTGCCCGACGAAGTGACACAATGTAGGTGGTTTGTAGATGCTCTGCGCCGCGAGTTGGCGATAGTAGTGGCTGGTGGGAGACACCAGACTTGGGAGGCAGTTTGTGAGGCTGCTTTTGATGCTGAGAGGATTCAGTTGATCGGGCAGGAGACTTGGCCAGCCAAGCGGGAGAAACAGTCAACAGTGTCCGGACAAAAGAGACAACATTCTGGTTCAAGTGATGCAAGTTACATGAGTCGACAGGGTTCTTCCTACCAAGGTTCGAAGAAGTTCCGAGGACCGAATTATCAAGGTGGATCGGGCAAATCTTCGGGAGGAAGGTCTTATCACTCTGGGTCTCAGAGGCCGGGCCCTTGGACTAGACCTCCTATTACGTGTTGGTATTGCGGGAAGCAGGGACACCACAGGTCAGAGTGTTACACGAGGATTCGTGATAGTGGGGGTAGTGGGCCCCAATATACCGTACACAACTCCGTGGCTAATGGTACAGGTTCTTCTGCTCCAAACAAGAGTGTTGGACACCAGGGAGGAAGTCGTGGGAGTTCTGGAGCCCCGAGCTGTGGAAGTGCTGTTCGATCTGTGGCGACTCCTAGGGTTTACTCTATCACTCGGGAGGAAGCTGCAGACGTTCCAAAAGAATGAGATGTCTCGAGAGGTTTCATTTTACTTTGTTTTGTTTCTTTTCTTTTATTATTATCGTTATTATGTAAGATTTCGAGGACGAATTTTAATAAGAATGGAACGTTGTCAACGCTAGTTTTGGGAACATTCACATAAGTGGAAATTTATGCCATAATTAAGCAGAAATATAAATATTATTAATAATACTAACAATAACATTACATTGGGATCTTAAAAGAAAAATAATAATAATAACAATAATGATAATAATAAAAATACATTCATCTCCTCGGAACGACGTTGACCCTGAAGCTGTTGGGGTCATTATTGATGTTGACCGTGACCCTGTCGCTCTACGAGAACCACATGCCGCCTCTGTCGCTCTGGCCAGGAATCTCGAACCGGTTAGCTTGAGGGAACCGGAGTGGGATGAGACCGTGATCGTCCTGTGGTTGCCACTGTGTCTCCGTCAGAAAAACCATGTTCGGCTTATATTAGTTCTTCAGGTCCCTCAGAGTACGCGAGAACTCTTGGGCACGCCTTGCTACTCCTCTGCAGTTCCACACCAGTAGTCGTGCCTTTGGCCAGGTTGGAGGTAGTCGAGTCATTCTGGGCATGCTCTGAGCCGTCATCGAGAGCTGGTAGTAGGCACCTTGCTCCATAGTCTGGCAAGTGGACTCCAGGTTGAACTCCTGCAGCCTTTCCGAGATGAAGAACATCACGGAGTTTGCCGATCCGTAGTAGGAGGTCCTCAGAGTGCCGCGATCCTCTAGGAAGAACACCTCTTCCATTGGAGTGACAAAGAACCGCGATGAGTAGAGCTCGTCGACGAAGACCAGTCGGGGCATCCTGCCGAGCTCGTTCGGTAGTTCTTCAGCACGTTCATTGACCATGCTGTAGGCCAGTCGGTTTCTTCTGCCTAGGTTGGCACCTTCGACGAAGAAGACAGAGGAAGGAGCAAGCATTGTGTTTTGGACGTGTGGGTGTTTTGTTTTTCTTGAGTTTTGAGGTTTCTTTGTCTGGGAGTGATTGCCTTAAAAATGCTTTTGATGACTTACTTCTCACCACACTGTCTTTTATAATCTTAGGAGGAGCGTGTTATTTGCTTTCGAATTTCAAGTTTTTGCTTTTTTAAATTTTACCGTTACTCCATTTATTGCTTCAACACTTTATGTGTTGGTTTTTCGGGCAACAAATGCCAGAGTTTATCAGTCCTTTTCTATCTTACGATTTTCAATTTCCTGGGCTACTTCATTTTAGTCTCCTTAAGATTTACTCCTACATCTTTTATCACATGCACTCGTGACCGTTGTGGCTATACCGTTGAGACCACACCTCGAGTAGAGTGCATGTGCGACAAGCTTACAGCTGTTCGGACATCGCGGTGAGATACGAGACTTGACAGACATTTTGGCTCAAGCGGACTTTGTGAACAAGTGGATAACGTTTCTTTCGAGGAACACAGGACGTTCCCGTGATTATCGCCTTACGAGTTAACGGACGTCTTCTTCACGGGGGAGGGGGGGGGGGGGGGGGGGGGGGGGGGGGGGGGGGGGGGGAAACCAATGTCACCATTAGCTGTGTACGTTACGTTTCTCGGGATCGATGATGTTTACAATCGATCTGGAGCGCCGAACATGGGATCATGTTTTGTTTTAACTTCTAAATGTTTTGATTTTAATAAACGAGTTTTGTTTCGTTTATCATTCCTTTATGGTTGATTTTATATCCTTATTGTTGATTCTTAATCTGCTTAAAGATGTTTTGTGTTTCTGTTTAACACGAGATTTCGTAACATAAGAGTGTTGATTTACAAAGAAAGCTTATTTTATTGATTTCATAATGTTTTACAACAAAGGAGAAGCACTCTACGGAGTTACATGATTCTTCAGATCTTTTACAAGTTCTTGTATGTTCGCGATCTGAGAAGAGAGTCCCATACAGGCCAGTTCAATCTGCACCATCGCCGAGTTGACCTTTTTCAGTGAAGTGTCCAGTTGCGTCAGGGTCTGCAGTGGAGTGCTGCTTTCAGCTTTTGCCTTGCCCTTCTTATCCTCAGTTTTCTTGTTGACACGCTTCTTTCGCCGTCTTGGGGAAACCACCATATGCTCCTTCAGGCCGATGATGTTGGTCTTGAATCGCTTCTTAGGAGGTTCCTCATCAGAGCTTGTCGGGAAGGCTGTACCACCGATGTAGCTATTATCCTCGGAGTCAGAGGTAGTACGGGATCTTAGTGGTGAGTCCATGGTCCAGAGTGAGTTCTCAGTTATGAGGTTCGGATTATATAAGCGGAGGAGATGTCGCGTAAGGGCATAAGCGATATCTCGCGTTGAGTTTGGACACCTGGTGGAGTACACCAGAAGATAATCGTGGTAGGACCTACGGATTTGATGATTGAATTTCGAGGACGAAATTCTTTTAAGGTGGGTAGAACTGTAACGCCCCGGTTTTTCTCATTTTTGATTTATAAAAAAAATTTCGGGTTTCGGTAATGGAAATAAAATTAAACTATTTTTCATTGGATTTACTAATTATAAGTGGTAATACGTTGCTTTTGAGTTTTGTCGGACCAAAAACGCGTTTCGGGATGAAACACGACGTTTATCGTAGCTTTGGTTTAAACTACGTCGTTTTGGGCTTTGAAAAAAAAAAAAGAGGGGTCTGGTCAACTGAGGCGGGTTGACCGCGCCAAGCCAACGACGCGTCGTCTACTGGCGGGTCAAGCCCTAACCCCAGCCTGCCTCTCTTCTTCCTTACCTTCTTCTTTTCTCCTTAGATTTTCTTTTCTTTTTACCGTTTCCTCTTCACCCAGCCGCCGCCGCCTCAACGGCATTGTCCCCCACTCTCCAACCCCATCACGATGCCAACGGCATCAAACACCACCTCCTCTTTCCCTGTCCCTCTCTTATCTCTTCCTCTTTGTTTCTTTTTGGATCGACCCCCGAAACCCACAACACCATTTCCCTTCCTCTCTCGCCATCGTCACCACCGCTTTCTGGGTCCTCGTCGTTGGGACACAAAGCCACCGCCTCCATCACCTAATCCTCTCCTTCCTCCTTCGAGTTCCCTAACCCACGAGCCGGGGAGATGGCTCTTTGCTGCATCAAGGTCGGAGGCGAAAACACCAACCGAGAACCCACTGGACGGAAGAATCGAGGGTCGAACTCAGGAGTCGTCGTCGCGTGTCGTCACCATGTTGGTAAGCCACTGACCCCCTTTCCTTTTCTTCCTACTGCCTCTTCCTCCTTTCGTCCTTGTTTTCCCGAGTGGTGTTAATCGGGTTATGTTGATGGTTGTCTTCGGCGGCGGTGTGTTTGGATTCGACCTGGTGGGTGGTGTTGTTGGTGGTCCGAAGGGTGGTTGTTGCTGGCGGCCGGTGTCGGTCTGGGCTGCTTCCGGACATTAGACGAGGTTGTGGTGGCCGGACGTGGGCTGTGTTGGCCGTGTTGGTGTTTGGTTAAGGCACCTGCAGAGTTGGCTTGCTACGGGTTGAATTTCTGCGCAATCTCTCCCTTCTCCGGTAAGAATCCGACACCTTGGTTCTATTGTTGTTTGATGTTTAGGGACTGTTGATGTTGAATTGGCTGTTCTTGGGTCCTGGCAGAGTTGTGTTTGTTTCTGGCAGTCCGGTGAAATTGCCGGCGAGGTGACCAGAATCCGGCGAGCACGTACTGTTCCGGCGAGGGCTCGGGAATTTTTCGGCAAAGGCTCGGGTTCTGTCCAGCAGAATATATTACTCGTTTTATGATTGTTAGACGGTAATTACCTATGTTTTGTCTCGGTTTTGCCTTGTACTTAAATATTGAATTCTTCAACGTTATACACATTCAAGTATCAAGTAATTTAGTGGATTACCGAGAGCGGAGAGTTCGAGTGTGTGGTCGAGAAGAACTACCGACACGGATAAAGCTTTAGACCGATAACTCTTGGGCTCGGAAACGACTTTAGGGCGATGTTTAGGGGAAACCGGGCCCAAGCCCAATAACATAATTATAAGTTAAGAACGTTTCATGGACTTTAGATATGGACCTAAGGCCTAATCACGGATAATTAAATTTACGGACAATAAGAACGGACTCGAAGCCCAAATCCATAATCGATTAATATAGACTTAAGGAAGTGGGCCCTCGGCCCGGAATTCTTGTTTTAGGATTTAGTGGGCTTTAGGCCCGAGAATTGTTTATGGACTTAGACCGGTGAACCTTAGATTCCTTTTCTTTGGAGTTATTGATAAGAAAATATCCTTTTGGGCTTAGACCCGGAAATCTTATAATCGGTTAGTTAGGGACGGAAGTTACTAGATTGGGGCGTACCTTTAGCATACATGCACGTTTTTACTTCTAAAATTGGTTTAGTGACTATATTATGTACCGGTACTCAAGCACGGGAGATATCTCGGGAGCTGTAGACTCAGATCGGGGAGAAGTCATACTCGGCATTTTTGAGGTGACATTACAAGTCTTTATATATATGTTTTGTGAATGCATGTTGGTGTGGTTTGTTTGTTTACTTGCCTTGTTTGCTACATGCGGTGATTGGAATTGTATACCTGACTGTTTTCACATGCTTAATTTCGATATGAGAAATTGTGATGAATATAACATGTATTATGTTTTGGTGATAGTGTGTGGTTATGGGCCGAAGGCCCGGATGAAGCAAAAACACATAGAATTCACACATCCCTGGAAAGCATAATGTATTTCAACAGAAATGTAAAAGTGTAATTAAGAATAAAATATTAATTCTATTGTGGAGTCGGCTGGTAGCCCCGAGGGAGGGTTGGGTACCCTCGGGTCACTTTATGCTGTTTAGCATGGTATCCCAGGAGATGTAGGTGCACCCCTGGAAGACTTGCACCAGTTAGGTGCGTCTGAGTGCACCCTCAGGTAACTAGCGGCCACTCGAGATTTATCGGTGGTTTTAGACCTCAGAATCTACCCCTTCTGAGGTTCGACACTTGGGTTTCACACCCGGATCTGATCAGATGCGCTACCGAGACTTGACTCACAGTAGAGGGCCCTTAATGATAATAACTATAACAATAAAACATGCATTGAATCTAAATAATAAGGACAATAACACAACATGATGTTTATGTGTTGGTGTGTGATTCTGATTTTGCTTGTATGTTGAACTCGTGCTCGTGAACTACTCACCCTACGAGTATGACTTCACTTTCATGTATACTTAGACTTTTAATGTTCACTGAGTTGGCGACTCACATAATCGCCACCGTTGTTTTTCAGACTTTAGTTAGCGTGCTGTCTCACCTTTACCTTCGACCCGGAGTTCAGACGCGGATACTTCAGCAGGTAGTTGTGCATCATCTCTCGGTTGGATCCATAGGGCCCATATGCATGTTATTTTCTACTTGACTTTTATTATTATTTTCATCTTCCGCTGCATGTGAATTAATTTGAGATGTCATAAATGTTTTTACTTCTTAATTGGCATTTTGCCGGAGTTTAATTTTGTGATGTTATTTCGACGTGATGTCGTGGTGGCTTACGACTTGTTAAGCTGGGTTATTTCTTTCATTTT
>JAKUCV010004976.1:45817-71615 GCA_028386065.3 Turnera subulata
TGGTGCCTGCTCCCTGTCTGTACCAAGTTATTGTTATTGTTTGGGCACTGGGGGAGAGTTAGTGGTTGGTCCTGCTCCCTGTCTGTGCCAGTTATTACGTGGAGGTACCGGGGAGGGGTCCACGGGCTAGCTAGCTTGACTACCATGCGACGGCCATCATTTAGCTTGTGATAGGGGCCCTGATAATAAAATTGGAATAGCGTGTCTAAAATCACCAGTGTGTATTTAAGGTTCGTGAGAACCTTGGTTAGTTGTTGTGTTGTGACTTGGAATAGTTACGGTGTATGTTTATGTATATTTGCTTATGGGTTTACCCGGTGGGCACTTCGGACTCACCCCTCACCTGCGGGCTTTCATCCCGTAGGATGAGTTGTTCATTGTACAGGTTGATGCATTCCAGACAGGCTGTGATGTTTCCCTTGGACGGGCTTGGATCCATAGTTTGCATCTATTACGCATACAGTGTTAGTGAGTTATTTAAGTCTTCCGCTGTGCATGTTTTTATTAATATTGGGCCATTGGGCCGGTTGAGAATTTATTATTGTTTTTATTATGGGCTGTTGAGCCCGGATATTTGTTGATTACACTGTATGCTGAGTCATGTTGGGTTGGGTTGTCACAATTCCGGCTCGTGTTTACTGTGTACGGTAAATTCGGGTCGGGGCGTCTCACAGGTCCTTTATTTGACCCACATAAATCACAGACAGACATGTGCTACTACTGAAGATGCTATATCATTGCGACCACAAAAGCAAGATAGCGAGGATTATGCTCCAACAACGAATTATGAAGATTATGCTGCCCACATTGTCCCATTAATGTAGCGATGGATCAAAAGTGATCGGACAAAGTATACGTCACCAAATGTCACCAAAAGTTGACAAGGATGATTGGCATGCAACAACATCAAGAGATCAAAAGAGGTCAAAATGAGGGAGAGTAGAATACGCACTGCACTCTTTTTTCCTTCACCAAGTTTTTACCCCACAGGGTTTTTCATGGTAAGGTTTTTAATAAGGCAGTTTTTCCCAAGCGTATTCTATCCAAAGTACAATAACATCCAAGGGGGAGTGTTGTAAATAAGCCATGTGAATGTTATCGTCAACTGAAACGCCCCGACCCGTATTTACCGTACACAGTAAACACGTGCCGGAACTGTGACGACCCAACCAAACCAAGCCCAGCATACAGTGTATACAACAGTAACTCGGGCTCAACAACCCAAAATAAAAACAACAAAAACAACATAACCGGCCCAATGGCCCAACAATAGTAAAAATAGTGCACAACGGAAGACTTAATAACTCACAAAACACAGTATGCGACACTGATGCAAACTATGGATCCGAGCCCTATCCAAGGGATAACGTTGTAGCCTGTCTGGAATGCATCAAACCTGTACCACAAATAACTCAACCTACGGGATGAAAGCCCGCAGGTGAGGGGTGAGTCCGAAGTGCTCACCGACGAAGGATAGACAATCAATATGCAACACTATAGTTACTCAAGGTCAAAAACAGGTAAAAACCACCAAACCGAAAGACAAGACCCAAAACTGGTCCAAGATAAAAAAAGACTCAAATAAAATTCCAAATTTCTAGTTTTATCTTTCCGGGCTCCGTCACGGATAAGCTAGGGGTCAGACCTGGTTATCAACACATTCCGGGTGCCAGACCAAATCCAGAGAACCCAGGGATCGACATCCCAAAAATAATCACGGGATAGACATCCCAAGCATAGACATGCTTATCACAAGTAACCCAGGTCATGACCACCACAAAACAGTCTTAAACCATCGAGTCGTACCACTACTTACCACATGACAATTATATTATCATCAAAACCAAGTCATAGGGATCAAAATCCCTAACCAAAATCCTGGGATAGACATTCCAAACCAAACCAAGGATCGACATCCTTATCACAAATTATTAATTAATCCACTATACTTTAAACCAACGACACCGAGATAAACATTCAAAACTCAACACGGGGATAAACATCCCAAAAACCAATCACAGCAAATACAACACTCAACAATGCAACAATCATCAAACACAACAACCGAGTAATATAGGCACATAATGAAGGAAATCCATCCTCACCTTGGCCGATTACTCAACTCCGGAGACAATGGCCGGTCCCAAGCCGGCCCCTCGGGAAACTGTCCGATATCCGAACCTATACAACAAAATAATATATATACATAAATGCACATAATCGGTATGCTATGATGCCCAAACTGCGAAATAACCCATCCCGGTTACATATCTTTTATTATCATCTTTTACCGAAAATATTATACCGTACGTATATCCGAATATAATTTCGGTACCATACTTTAAGTAAAACTCTTTTCAAAATATTTTCATAAATTAATTATAATTCTTCCAAAATATAATCACCATAATTTTCCAGAAAAATAATAAAGTATTTATAATTTCGAAAAAATATATATAGTATTTATCTTTTTTAAAATGTATATAATAATATTTTCCAACACAAAATATAGTTACCTGTAATTTTCAATGTACATATATATATAAATTTTCACAACCATAATTTTCCAGGGAAAATATTATATATATAAAATTTTCAGAAATTATTTTCATGGTCTATATATATTTTTCCAAATAATATTAGTTTTTCTCCAAAACATAACTTAATTATTTATCAAAGTATACATATTTATATTTTTCTCAAAATACCAGAATTAAACTAGCCATAATTTTCTCAAAGTAAATATATATTTTTTTTCTCAAAAGTAAATACCAGAATATAAATATATATATATATATATTGTTGTTTTTTTTTAAAAAAATAAAACCAGACTGGGCCATGAATAGTGCGGCCCAGACCAAGGCAGCAGCCCAGCACAGGCCTGCCAAGGCCCGGCCCAACACCATACAGCCCAACCCAGGCTTCTGTTCGCGACCCGCCCGAAAGAATCGGGTCGTCGCAACCCACGGGTCTTACCTTAGCAGGTTCAGCGGCGACGGCGACGACAACGACGGCGCGACAACGCAAGGGAAGGATGAGCGAGCACAGCAGCGGCGCGAGGGCAGCGGAAAGGGGGCGCGGCGTCGTCGGCAAGAGGCGGCAGGCACGAGGAAGGTGGATCCGTCGGGTTCTGCTCGCGGGTCAACGGCCCTCGGCGGCACGTCAGGCGTCCAACAGTCGAGCGCCTCCTGTCGTCGCCTGCTCTTGCTCGTCGTCGCGCCTTATTCCGTGTCCTGCCTCGCCGCGCCGTCTCGTCACCCGCTAGGTGAGTTGCAGACCCGTGTGTTGAGGATCCGGGTGGGTTTGACCCGTCTTCACAAGTGGGTCGCGGTTGAAGTCTTGGGCCGCGCGGGCTCTGGGCCGGGTGTGGCTTGGACCTGCTGTGGTCTGGGCTTTGACCTGGGCCTAGTCTTGGGTTTGGGCTGAGTTTGGATATAGGCTGCATAGTTTGGTCCAGTCCAATTTTTTTTAAAAAAGAAGAAAATAAAATCTGGAAAATAAAATTAGTTAGAAATAATTTTGGGAAAATATAATTCTGGAAAATATGATTTTGGGAAATAATTTTATGGGGGAAAAGATAATAATTATTTTGGAAGGTACATACTTATGGAATAAATTTTGGAAAAAGTATTATCAAGGTAATAAAATACCAGAATAATATCCGGGTATAGGTATAGGTATAAGTATAGTATTATCTTAGACACTGAAAATAAATGGAGAATTATGACGATAATAGAAATTAACCCGGGGAAGGACCGAGACGAGATAGTAATTATTTTCCGGTATACAGTAGTAGCATGACATTTGCATATCACTTATGTGCGCATATTGTTTGTTTGATATAGGAGTTGATAACGAGCAGATAACTGAGGAGCCGGAATTGGAGTCTGTGGGACATTACCAAAACTGATAATCGGCTAAGGTGAGGATGGATAACCCTTGATATGTCCCCGTAGTACTGTGTATGATTTGTTGTTTGATTGAACTGCTGGAATGATTATTGTTGGCTGTTTGACTGCTATGGTATTGTTGCTGTTGTTGGTTAGCTATGTTACTGATTTATGAAATCTGTGCTGAGATTTATGTTGAGCTGTAAACTGGGAATAATTAGTGATATGGGATTGTTGATTGGATGAGTCTGTGGGTTAATCTGAGGCAAATGGAAATGAATAATTGATGAAAGAGTAATGGAATTGGACTGGAATATAAGAAGATGATATAATTGTCACGTGGAAAGTAGTGGTACGACTAGATGGTTAGAGACTAGTTCTGTGGTGTCATGGCCGGTTTGGTTGGTTGTTAGGGATGTTGATCCCGGAAGATGTTGATATTGGGATGTTGATCCCGGATTTGTTGATATTGGGATGTGGATCCCGGATTGTTGATAATGGGACGTTGACCCCAGATTGTGATTTGGCCTGGCATCCGGAATTAGTTAATAACCAGGTACGACCCTAGCTTGTCCAGTTACGGGGCCCGGAAGATAAAATTGGTAATATTAATAATAAGCATTCTTTTGGTCTTGGCTTAGTTGTTTATGGTAGATTTCTTGTGTTGTGATTGTTTGTGCTTACTTCGAAAGTTATACGGTTGATTATATATCTCTGTTTATCCTTCGTCGGTGAGCACTTCGAACTCACCCCTCGCCTGTGGGGTTTCATCCTGTAGGTTTGGTTGTTTCGTAGTTCAGGTACGACGTACGTTGGCTGCTGTTTTCTTCTCCACCTGACTCCGGATCCATACCCCGCTGCATGTGCATAGAGTCTTCCGCTGCTGTTCTGTTGCATATGTTGCTGTATTATAATTCCGCTGCTGTTGCTTGCTCTTTTCTCTGTTACTGTTGTATAATGTGAGCTATGTATTGCTGAATAACGGTCCCCGAGTATGGGTGACAAATGTACTATATGGATTGCTGTTGTGAACTATTTGTGAGTTGTATTGTAATCCCTATCAATAAGAATAGTTTCGGCACGTGTTTATCGTGACCGGTAAAAACGGGTCGGGGCGTTTCATTTTGGTAGCGGAGCAGGCAGTAGGTCATTAGGGACATAACTGTGATTGCATGATTGATTGTTTGTGCATAAGATTTGTCACGACATGATATGACATGCATACATATACATTTTCATATAGGTACGAATGGATCCGGTTGGAGGGAATCAACATGCTGGAGGTCACCTAGATGACGATCAGGTATCGGTGGATCAACCGCAGCAAGTTGCGGGAGGTCCAGAGCACCTTCCGAATATTCCTTTGGGAGACCCTACGCAGATGCTGAACGTGGTAACTCAGATACTGCGAAGGCAAGAAGCCAGGGATGCACGTATTGATGCTATGGGAGCCCAGGAACAGGAAAATCAGGGACCAGTTGAGGATCCAGTGTACATGAAGCTGGAGAAGCTTGGGGCAGAGATCTTCACCGGTGTCACTACACCACAGAATGCTGATCGATGGCTTAGACAGATGAACAGGGTTATGCTGATGCTGACATGTAGGAATGACAAGTGGGCTAGATATGCCGCTGCCATGTTCCGAGGGGATGCCGTTGATTGGTGGGAGTCTACCACTAGGGACATGCCTGTAACGACCCGGGTAAAATTTTTGTAAATTTTACCATGCCGTTTAGCCTTTACAGTGGGTAATAAAGTTTAACCATTGTTAAACAAGGACTTTCCGAGTTTTACCGAGAATAAACGAACCTCGAATCCGATCTTTGGTAATACGTGACGTTCTGGAGTACTCTCTGCCATATACCTAGCCTCGGAATTTGATTCCAAGGATTATCTCGGGTTACCGAGAATTTTATGCAGCTTACCGAGCCTCGGTTTGCTCTTCCGAGACTTGAGTCACACTCGGAAGAATTAATCGGATTTATCGAGCCTAAGTTGTATTTTCGAGTTCGGGACGAATTTCGGAAAGACAGAAATGCCCCTGTGACATCGACGGGTTGAAGAACGAACGTGAGGGTATTTTGGTCTTTTCTTGGACCAATAATGCTGCCGACACTCAAGCCGCGTCTTTCCGCTCTCCGGGCCCGCTCCTGCCTTTCTTTTCTTCTTTTCCCATTTTCTTTTTCTTCTTTTCTTTTTCCTTCTCCTTTTCTTCCCCGGTTAGTTTTTCTTCTTCTTCCTCACTCTCCTTCCTTTCCGGTTTTTCCACTGGCCGGCCCCCCTTCCACCTTTCCTTGTCTTCTTCTCCTTTCCTTTCCTTATTTCTTTTCCAGTCGACCCCTACCCTACCACCATCTGCAACTTCTTTTTTTTTTCTTTTTCTTATTCTTTATTCTCTTCTTCTCCTTTATTTCTCCTCCCCTCTACCCGATCTCCTCACGCCTCCACTGCATCCTCCCTCTGCCTTTCGCCATCGTCTCTCCCTCTGTCTTCCTCTCCGCTTCCTCTTTTCTCCCCTCCCGTCTGCCCTGCTTTCCGTCGCTGCGGGCCAGTGAACCCAACCGCGCCGCCGACCAGACGAGGAGCTCGAACCGCCGCCGTCTTCTCTTTTCGATCTGCTGCACAACGCCGCCGTTGCACCCCTTCTTTCCCTCATGCGTCACGCGCCACCGCCTCTGTCCTCCTCCCCGAACCGATGACGCCGCTGCAAGATTGGGTAAGTCTCCGGCCGCGTTTCCCCTCCTTCTCTCCGTTTCCTTTCCTTCCCTCTGCTGTTATTCGGGTTGGTTTGGTTTTTGTTTGATGATTGGTGTACTCTGTGCGGGTTGATTCAGGCAAGGAGGATGATGCCGCTACTGTTGTTGTTATGGTTTTGGGTTGGTGTGTTTTGGGTGGTTGACGCTGTAGTTTGGTGGTTTTCCGGCCACCGAAAAACGGCCGTGGGGTTGGTGACGGTATTGGTGCTCGGAATATGGGCGTAGTGGCACGATGCTGGAGTTTTAATGGCTGAAGAGTTGCTGCCGTGAACAGTAGCTGAGGAGCTCCCTTTGCGTGGGTTACTGCTGTGATCAGTACTTGCCGGAATCCGGAGAGAATCCGGTGTCTCGGGTATTTTCCAATGAACCCGGACTTGGACTTTGGGTAATTATCGGACCCTTTGGACTTTTCATGAACATTAACGGACTCGGACTTTTATAACGACGTTAATAAGCGAACGTTTAATTTATTTAAGCTAATATTAATTTTATGGATTATGATTTAATTTCATTTATGCCTTTTATTTATGCTTTTAATTTGTTTTTCCGATTGGGCTAAAAAGAAGGCCCATGGTATTATTTATTTTTTGGATTATCGAATTTACGCTTTACTCGGGCTAATAACGATGAAAAGCCTAGACATATATAATTATTCTATTTTACTTTTAATAACTAGAATGGTATTGGCTATATATATAGTTATACTTTTATAACGTTATTTATATTTCCTTTGGGTAAAAGTAATATTGGACCTATACCTTATCTTCATTATTGATCTATTACAAGTATATGAATGTATCGTATAATGTATTGCATCTATTTTCACCGGCTTAGATATTGCTAGACTATATCCTTACTTAACAATTATAGTTTTATGTGAACAAGCACTTATGATTATACATGTAGATATTTAATTATAAATAGTACAACTACAAATTCGCACAAATATTTTATGCTATACGTTTGCTACGTTAATTTCGTACCGTTGGAGATAATTTCCATTAAACGAGTCATTATAGGATATACTATTTAAATAATATTTTAACGTATTTATCGTTTCCATTATTACATAATTATTGTATATAAAACATATAAGTATTTAGTATTTAATCGGGAATAATATTATTTACGTCATATGGACTATGAGTATTCAACGGGTCGTGACTTGATTTATTTACAAATATATTTTCTTAAATATACATTACCTACAAGTGTACGTATATATATACCTTCTTGTCATAAGCAGCCTAAGGGCCGAGATGTCGGCTTGGCCGCTCGGTTTTGGTTTTGACTTATGTTGGACATGATTGGTATATCATATGGAAAATAGATTATTAGTAACCTTCACATAAATGAATAAGGGAACTATGGAAATAATAAAAGA
This sequence comes from Turnera subulata, assembly GCA_028386065.3. Classification (NCBI taxonomy): domain Eukaryota; kingdom Viridiplantae; phylum Streptophyta; class Magnoliopsida; order Malpighiales; family Passifloraceae; genus Turnera; species Turnera subulata. The sequence continues at coordinate 53,848 of JAKUCV010004976.1, forward strand.
ACTGATAAGCCGTCTAATAACTGTTAACCGGCATCACGCATAATCATCTTATTTGTGCATTATAAGTGATTACTGTTGTTATATTATAGGAATATCAAGGCTTAACCGGATACCAGCTTCCGAGAAGTATCAGGTGAGGTTGCATATACGTCATTCCACCCGTGATAGCCGGGATGGTTGGTCTTGGAACCACACAGGTTCCATTGCATCTTATGGTTATTGTTGTTGATATCTTCGTGATATTTGTTGATAATTGTTGTGAGGATGGATAACCTTTGTTATGTTGCCTGTAATACTTTGTGTGCTTTGTTGTTTGATTGAACTGCTGAGATGTTCACTGTTGATTATCTGTATGCTCTGGTTATTGCTGTTGTGATTGTTGGACCGTGATATTGATTATGTGGATATTGTGTTGAGATTGATGTTGAACTATTGACCACGGATAATTGATGATGGATAATGGAAATGGAATTGGATAATTGGAAGTTGTGTTGACGACTTTAATGTCACTTGGGAAGTAGTCGTCTGACTCGATGGGTAAAGACTGTTTTGTGGTGGCCTTGACCTGGGTTCTTGTGGAAGCATGTCTATGCTTGGGATGTCTATCCCGTTGATTTATTTGGGATGTCTATCCCTGGGTTACTATTTTGGGATGTCGATCCCTGGGTTCTCTTGATTTTGGTCTGGCACCCGAAATATGTTGATATCCAGGTCTGACCCCTAGCTTGTCCAGTGACGGGGCCCGGAAGATAAAATTGGTAATAATAAAAGATATTCTTTTGGCCTTGGCTCAGTCTTGTTTGAGATGTGTTTTTGCTTTGTTGGGTTGTGATGTGTTATGTTCATATGCATGTTGTCTCATGATCGTACCTTGGGAGGTTGTCAGTATAGTCGGTTGACCGTGGTCGGCATAGGTTGCCGGTTCGCGGGTGTTGATGTTGTCGTAGGTCGTGAGTAGTCTATTGTTGTTGGCATCGGTTGCCAGTTGTCCTTTGTTTATTGTCGGTTTCTTTTCATAATTGTCGGATGAGTATCGGTTGTCATTGTTGATAGGATAATGAGATATGTTGGTTGTCGAGTTGTGGTCGACGGTTGGGCTATTGTCATTTCTAAGGGTATGTCGATACCCAGAGATCGAGATTGGTGAGGAATGTTGTTGTTGTGGTTACGAGTTGCTGTGATGGCTGCTGTTGCTGTTGTTGTTGCTGTGTTGTGATTCTACCCGGGGACCGGTTTGAGATGTTGGTTGGGTATGGTCCGTGCTGGTTGCCAGCTACCCGGTGAGCGAGGCTCACGTGATTTGAGTTTGTTTTGGTACCGGGTTAGATGATCGGCAAGCACAGTACCGGTATGTTATCATGCGATGAGGAACCTCTGTCGAGTATAGTCTGTCAGGACTAGAGTATGTATTATATAGACTGTTGAGACCGGGTCGGATACCTAATATATAGTCGAGTCGAAGTGTCCTGGTTGGGCACTAGTGTAATGGTACAGTCAGTACTAGATGGTCAGTGCATTGCACAGTCGATGGGGTGGACAGTTGCGTAGTCCGCATTGTTCTTTATGACTGTATTTGTTCAGTGTTCCGTTCATTACTCGTATGCCGTATTGATGTGCCCTTGACTGTTAAATATATGCTATGTTGTTCATCATGGGTTATGTGTCGGTGAGATTATGGAGAATCTCACCCCTCACCTGCCCCATCGGCAGGCTACGTTGCTCTTTGAGCAGGTATGCATCATGACAGGCTGTGGCATCTCCTCTGACGGATCTGGATCCATAGTTGCATCGAGTCGATTCATACTATTGCTGTATTATTAAAATTGCTTCCGCTGTGCTTTTGATATTGTTGTACCCGAGGTCGGATGACATGATATTATCTTTGGGCCGTTGGGCCGGATTTTCCTGTCGTATTTACTGTCTGTGCCACGTGTCGGCACTGTTGTTTGGTAATTACTGTTTGTTGGGTAAATAGTGGTCGGGGTGTTTCATTTTGGTAGCGGAGCGGGTGGTAGGTCCTTGGGTGTTTGTTGTGCTTGTTTGCTGTGCATAGCTCGCTCCACATGATTAACATGATTGCATGCATATTCATATGGTTAGTGCATTATGGATCCAGTCGACGGACGCCAGCCTGCTGCAGAACATATGGTAGTACTGCTTATACTTTGATTGATCCTGGTGCTACGCATTCGTTTATTGCGCAAAGCTTTGCAATACTACATAACTGTACGGGAGAGAGTTTAGCTTGTCCGATGAGGGTTAGGTTACCTGCGGGTATAGTGGTCAGGTTAACCCATGTGTGCAGAGACGTTTCGCTTTCATACGATAGTGAGGTTTTTCTTGCACGGTTGATTGTGATGAACATGGGAGGTTTCGACATCATCTTGGGGATGGATTGGTTGTCCAAGCACAGTGCTATGGTGAACTGTCGAACCAAGGAAGTGTTGTTGACTTCCGATGGTGGACATAAGATTTTGTTGACAGGTATTGGGAGAGCTGCTACTACATGTAGTATCTCTGCTAATCAGGATGTTGGGATGAAGCCGTTGGGTCTAGATGCTTTGCTGACCCATGTCAAGGGAGAAGAAGTTCAGACTCCGGTTTTGGGGAGCATCATAGTTGTGAGGGAGTTCCCAGATGTGTTTCCAGAGGATCTGCCAGGATTGCCACCTGACAGGGAAGTTGAGTACACCATCGATTTGATGCCAGGAGTGACACCTATCTCGACGGCACCATATCGGATGGCACTGACAAAACTCCAGGAGTTGAAGAAGCAATTGGATGAGCTGGTTGAGAAGGGATTCATCAGACCTAGTACATCACCTTGGGGATCACCAGTCCTCTTTGTGAAGAAGAAAGATGGCAGTTTGTGGATGTGTGTGGACTACCGACAGCTGAACAAAGTGACAGTGAAGAACAAGTACCCGCTTTCTAGGATTGATGATCTCTTTGATCAGCTACAAGGAGCTACTGTATTTTCCAAGATTGATCTTTGATCTGGTTACCATCAGGTCAATATTGCAGAGAAGGACATACCGAAGACGGCCTTCCGTACTCGGTATGGGCATTTTGAGTTCACAGTGGTTCCTTTCGGTTTGACCAATGCACCTGCAGTTTTCATGTGCTTGATGCACTTGGTCCTGAATGAGTTCTTGGACAAGTTTATGGTAGTCTTCATCGACAACATTCTGATATACTCCAATAACAAGGAAGAACATGAGGAGCATCTGAGGGTAGTGCTACAGAGGCTGCGAGAGAAGGAGTTGTATGCTAAGTTCAGTAAGTGTGAGTTCTGGCTTGAGGAAGTTGCATTCCTTGGACATGTTGTATCCGAGGATGGGATTAAGGTTGACCCTGCTAAAGTGAAAGCTGTTCTAGAGTGGGAGCCGCCCAAGACGGTACCTGAAGTCAGAAGTTTTCTTGGCCTTGCAGGATATTACCGGAGATTCATTGAGGGTTTTTCCTTGATAGCTAGTCCCATGACCAAGCTATTGAGGAAAGATCAAGCCTTTATATGGAGTGATGCCTGCTAGAGGAGTTTTGATGAACTAAAGAAGAAGTTGACATCAGCACCAGTTTTGACAATACCTAAGCCTGAAGTAGAGTATGTGCTGTTTTGTGATGCTTCAGGTCTTGGTTTGGGAGCAGTTCTGATGCAAGAAGGCCGAGTGATTGCCTATGTTTCGAGACAGTTAAGGCCACATGAGAAGAACTACCCGACATATGATCTAGAGATGGCCGCAGTGATCCTTGCCTTGAAGATTTGGCGACATTATCTGTTTGGAGAGAGATGCCGGATCTTCACAGATCATAAGAGCCTCAAGTACATCATGACTCAGAAGGAACTTAACCTGCGACAAAGACGTTGGGTTGAGTTGCTGAATGATTATGATTGTACTATTGAGTACCACCCTGGAAAAGCTAATGTTGTAGCAGATGCTTTGAGCCGGAGACAACCAGAAGATGCTTCCACGACCTACTCGATGTCCTCACTCATCGAGTTAAGGAAGATGGGAGTTGATTTGTCAGTAGATGAGACGGGAGCTTTGTTGACCCATATTAAAGTCAAGTCTAACCTGAGAGGCTGGATTGTGGAACTACAAGATAGAGATCCCGACTTGATCAAGCTGAAGGAAGCAGTTCGTAGCAGAAAAGAAGACAAGTTTCGCATAGCTGAGGATAGTGCATTGATGTTGGGGAAACGTTTATGTGTACCCAGTGTTGGTGAACTACGCAGCCAGATTTTGGAAGAAGGACATATGAAGCCGTATGCTGTGCATCCTGGGAGCACCAAGATGTATCAGAATTTGAGGAGTCAATTCTGGTGGCCACGTATGAAGAAGGATGTAGCCGAGTATGTGGCTAAGTGTATCACTTGTCAGCAAGTGAAAGCCGAGCATCAGGCTCCAGCAGGGAAGATGAGATCTTTGTCAGTGCCAGAGTGGAAGTGGGAGATGATCGCTATGGAGTTTGTGGTTGGATTACCGTTGACCCGGAGACAGCATGATGCCATCTGGGTTATCGTTGATTGACTTACAAAATCAGCTCATTTCCTTCCCATCCGACAGACAGATACTATGGATAAGTTGGCAAAACAGTATGTTGCAGAGACTGTGAGACTACATGGGATTCCTAAGTCCATAGTCTCAGACAGGGATCCGAGATTCACATCACGGTTTTGGAAGAGTTTGCAAGCAGCTTTGGGGACGAAGTTGAGTTTCAATACTGCATTTCATCCTCAGACCGACGAACAGTCAGAGAGGACTATTCAGACGCTGGAGGACATGTTAAGGGCTTGTGCTCTTAATTTCAGTGGGAGTTGGGATCAGTATTTGTCCTTAGCGGAGTTCGCCTACAACAACAGTTTTCATTCCAGCATTGGCATGTCACCGTTTGAAGCTCTTTACGGACGGAAATGCTGAAGTCCAGTATGCTGGGATGAAGAAGGTATCCGTTTGATTCTGGGTCCAGATTTGGTTAAGCAGACAGTTGACAAGATTCAGGTAGTTAAGCAGAGTATGAGAGCAGCATAGGACCGACAGAAGAGTTATGCTGATAAGCATCGTCGTGAGATGGAGTACCAAGTGGGAGAAAGAGTTTTCCTCCGAGTTGCACCATGGAAGGGTGTTATCAGATTCGGGAAAAGAGGGAAGCTGAGTCCCAGGTACATCGGACCGTATGAGATCGTGGAGAGGGTTGGACCCTTGGCGTACAGATTGTCTTTACCAGAGGAGTTGTCCCGGATTCATGATGTGTTTCATGTTTCCATGTTGAGGAGGTACAGATCTGTTCCGAGTCATGTGGTTACTACAGCAGATGTTGAGGTCGCAAAGGATCTTACGTATACAGAGTTGTCGGAGCAGATCCTTGCCCGAGAGGTCAGACAGTTGAGGAATCGAGTCATTCCTATGGTGAAAGTCAAGTGGAGTAAGCATTCTGCGAACGAGTCCACGTGGGAAGTTGAGGAGCACATGCGTTCTCAGTATCCGCACCTGTTTACAGCACCGGAGTGAATTTCGGGGACGAAATTCTTTTAAGGTGGGTAGGCTGTAACAGCCCTTGTAATTTCTATGTTTTTACCGGTACCTTAAAATTTATTTTATAGTTATTTACCATAAAAATTAATCTTGGGTAATTAATTTATGGTAATTCGTGCATCGGATTCTGAAATCGAGCCTTGTCCCACGCTCGGGATTTTTCTGCGGATTTTTCGGACCAAGTTGGAATTTTTCGGGTCCAGGAATCTTCAGAAAAGTCAGGATTAACCCTGAGTTATCGGACCAGAATAAAGTCAAGGGGGGTGCATTAGTTATTTTCTGGTCCGGACGGGACACAACTCACAAGCTGCACAGCACGAGGCAGCCGCCACCCACTGTGAAGCTTGTGAGTGGACTGTGCCACCCGTGAAAAACCAGTAATCTGCCCGTGAACTCTGTCTTTTTCTCTTCCCCTGCACCATCTCTTCATTTTCATTCTGCCTACAAACTACCTTACTCTCTGCAAATTCCCGAACACCTCCTACAAACACGCACCCGGATACCATCTTCTGCCTGCAAACTTACACACAAAACCCAGGAAAATAATAAAATAAACACCATCCACCAACCCGCGAGCGCCACGTCATCACCACCTCACCCATCACCTTCCTTCCTCCCCTCGCTATTGTTCACACGTAGGTAAACCGGGCCGCCACACACCTCACCACCCCCACCGTTGCCCTCCCCTCGTCGTCGCCAACCTATCGCGACCACCGCCGCTCGACCCCGTCTTCTGACGCGCCGCCAGCAGCCAAGGACCCGACGGCCATTTCGCTTGGATCCGTCGCCGCTGCCCCCTTCCTTGCCAACAACAGCCTGCAGCCGCGTCCAACAGTCGAGCGCCTCCTGTCGTCGCCTGCTCGTGCTCGTCGTCGTGCCTTATCCCGTGTCCTGCCTTGCCGCGTTGTCTCGTCACCCGCTAGGTGAGTTGCAGACCCGTGGGTTGAGGATCCGGGTGGGTTTGACCCGTCTTCACAAGTGGGTCGCGGTTGAAATCTTGGGCCGCGCGGGTTCTGGGCCGGGTGTGGCTTGGACCTGCTATGGTCTGGGCTTTGACCTGGGCCTGGTCTTGGGTTTGGGCTGAGTTTGGATATGGGCTGCATAGTTTGGTCCAGTCCAATTTTTTTTAAAAAAGAAGAAAATAAAATCTGGAAGATAAAATTAGTTAGAAATAATTTTGGGAAAATATAATTCTGAAAAATATGATTTTGGGAAATAATTTTATGGGGGAAAAGATAATAATTATTTTGGAAAGTACATACTTATGGAATAAATTTTAGAAAAGGTATTATCAAGGTAATAAAATATCGGAATAATATCCGGGTATAGGTATAGGTATAAGTATAGTATTATCTTAGACACTGGAAATAAATGGAGAATTATGACGATAATAAAAATTAACCCTGGGAAGGACCGAGACGAGATAGTAATTATTTTCCAGTATACAGTAGTAGCATGACATTTGCATATCACTTATGTGTGCATATTGTTTGTTTGATATAGGAGTTGATAACGAGCAAATACCTGAGGAGCCGGAATTGGAGTCTGTGGGACATTACCAAAACTGATAATCGGCTAAGGTGAGGATGGATAACCCTTGATATGTGCCCGTAGTACTATGTATGATTTGTTGTTTGATTGAACTGCTGGTATGATTATTGTTGGCTGTTTGACTGCTATGGTATTGTTGTTGTTGTTGGTTAGCTGTGTTACTGATTTATGAAATCTGTGCTGAGATTTATGTTGAGCTGTAAACTGTGAATAATTAGTGATAAGGAATTGTTGATTGGATGAGTCTGTGGGTTAATCTGAGGCAAATGGAAATGAATAATTGATGAAAGAGTAATGGAATTGGACTGGAATATAAGATGATGATATAATTGTCACGTGGAAAGTAGTGGTACGACTAGATGGTTAGAGACTAGTTCTGTGGTGTCATGGCCGGTTTGGTTGGTTGTTGGGGATGTTGATCCCGGATGAAGTTGTTATTGGGATGTTGATCCCGGATTTGTTGATATTGGGATGTTGATCCCGGGTTGTTGATAATGGGACGTTGACCCCGGATTGTGATTTGGCTTGGCATCCGGAATTAGTTAATAACCAGGTACGACCCTAGCTTGTCCAGTGACGGGGCCCAGAAGATAAAATTGGTAATATTAATAATAAGCATTCTTTTGGTCTTGGCTTAGTTGTTTATGGTAGATTTCTTGTGTTGTGATTATTTGTGCTTACTTCGAAAGTTATACGGTTAATTATATATCTCTGTTTATCCTTTGTCGGTGAGCACTTCAGACTCACCCCTCGCCTGCGGGGTTTCATCCCGTAGGTTTGGTTGTTTCGTAGTTCAGGTACGACGTACGTTGGCTGCTGTTTTCTTCTCCACCTGACTCCGGATCCATACCCCGCTGCATGTGCATAGAGTCTTCCGCTGCTGTTCTGTTGCATATGTTGCTGTATTATAATTCTGCTGCTGTTGCTTGCTCTTTTCTCTGTTGCTGTTGTATAATATGAGCTGTGTATTGCTGAATAACGGTCCCCGAGTATAGGTGACAAATGTACTATATGGATTGCTGTTGTGAACTATTTGTGAGTTGTATTGTAATCCCTATCAATAAGAATAGTTTCGGCACGTGTTTACCGTGACCAGTAAAAACGGGTCGGGGCGTTTCATCTTTTTTTTATTTCTTTTCTTTTCTTTTTTTCCTTTTTCATTTCTTTTTCTTTTTTCTCTCTTTTTTTTTCTTTCTTTTCTTCCTCTTTTCTTCTCTTCTTCCCCTTCTCCTGCTTTCTTCTTCCTTTATAGAACGGGAAATACTGTGAAGCCTGTGATTCTCCAATAATGCAGCTTGTCTGCATTATGGAGCGAGTCCAGTCCGGACCAGAAAATAACTGATACCCCCCTTGGTTATTTTCCGGTGTGATTTTTCCGAAGATTCTGGGACCCGAAAAATACCGACTTAGGCCCAAAAAAATCCACAGAAAAATCACGAGCGCGGGAAAACCTTCGGTTATGAAAAACGACGCCCGATTTACCTTGAATTAATTACCCAAGATTAATTCAACGATAAATCACGGTAAAAAGACTTTTACAGTCCCAGTAAAAATCCAAAATTTTTACCCGGGCTGTTAGTCTACCCACCTTAAAAAGAATTTCGTCCTCAAAATTCTGTCTTATCCGTGGGTCCTACCACGGTAAGCTTCTGGTATACTCCACCAGGTGTCCAAACTCAACCCGAGATACCGCTTATACCCTTAAGCGACATCTCGTCCTCTATAAGAACCAAACCTCATGACTGGCAAACTCACACACAGTCATGGATTCTCCAATCCGATCTCGTACTACCTCAGACTCCAAGGACAACAGCTACATCGGTGGCACTGCCTTCCCGACAAGCTCCGATGAAGAACCTCCCAAGAAGCGGTTCAAAACCAACATTATCGGCCTGAAGGAACACATGGCCGTCTCCCCAAGACAACGAAAGCAGCGTGCCAACAACATGGCTGAGGATAAGAAGGGCAAGGCAACTGCCGAAAGCAGCACTCCGCAGCAGACGCTAACGCAGCTGAACGTCTCACTGAAGAAAATCAGCTCGGCGGTGATGCAGATAGAACTGGCGTGCGCAGAACTCTTCCCTCACGTCAAAAACGTCCAAAAACTTGTAAAAGATCTAGAGAAGCAAGTAACTCCATAGAGTACTTCTTCTCCTATTGTAAAACCGTTATAAAATAAATAAAATAAGCTTTCTTTTTTAAAATCAAAATCTCTTATGTTACGAAATCTCATGTTAAACAGAAAATCAAAACAACTCAAAGCAAAACAAAAATCAACAATAAGAATATAAATCAAACATAAAGAAATTAAAAACAAAACTCGTTTAACAAAATCAAAACATTAAAAAAGTTAAAACAAAACATGTTTTCATGATCAGCGCCCAAATCGGTCGTAAACATCCTCGATCCCGAGAAACGTAACACGTGCAACTAACGGTGACGTCGGTTCCCTCGTGAAAAAGATATCTGTTAACTCGCAAGGTGATGATCACGAGCACGTCCTGTGTCCCTCAGAAAAAAATGATATCCACTTGTTCACAAATTCCGCATGAGCCAAAAACGTCTGTCAAGTCTCGTATCTCTCCAAGATGTCCGAACAGGTGTAACCTTGTCGCACATGCACTCTACTCGAGGTATGGTCCCATCAGTCCAGCCTCAATGGTCACGGATGCATGTGATAAAAGATGCAAGAAAGAGTCATAAAAAGAAATGCCAAGGTAGCCAGGGCGTAAGAAAATCGTGAGATGGAAAAGAGCTGAAAAACATTGGCATTTGTAGCCCAAAAAACGTACAAAGTAACGCAGCAATAAATGAAGCAACAGCAAAATTTTCAAAAAGCAAAATCTTGAAAATCGAAAACAGTAATCACGCTCCCCATAAGAGTATAAAAGACAGAGTGGTGAGGTGTAAATCATCAAAAGCATTTGAAAGCAAACAAACGCTCAGGCAAAGAAACCTCAAACTCAGAAAAAAAAAAAAAACAAATCACCAACACGTCCAAACACAATGTCTGCTCCATCATCCGTCTTCTTCGTCGAAGGTGCCAATGTAGGCAGAAGAAATCGGCTGGCCTACAGCATGATCAACGAGCGTCCAGAGGAACTTCCGAACGAGCTCGGCAGAATGCCCCGTCTGGTCTTCGTCGACGAACTCTACTCCTCCAGATTCTTCGTCACTCCCATGGAAGAGACGTTCTTCCTGGACGACCAAGGCACCCTGAGGACTTCCTACTACGGCTCGGCAAACTCCGTCATGTTTTTCATCTCTGAAAGACTTCAGGAGTTCAACCTAGAGCCCACTTTCCATTTCCTGGAGCAAGGAACCTACTACCAGCTCACGATGACGGCCCAGAGCATTCCCAGAGTCACTCGGTTGCCCGTAACTTGGCCAAAGGCCCGACTACTGGTGTGGAACTGCAGAGGAGTCGCTAGGCGTTCCCAGGAGTTCTCGCGTACCCTGAGGGACCTGAAGAACCAGTACAAGCCAAACATGGTTCTTCTCACGGAGACCCAGTGGCAACCTGAAGACGATCACGGTCTCAACCCACTCCGGTTCCCTCAAGCAAACCGGTTCGAGCTTCCAGGCCAGGACAACAGGGGCGGCATGTGGTTCTCGTGGAGCGACAGCATCACGGTCAACATCAACAATGACCCCAACAGCTTCAGGGTCAACGTCGTTCCAAGGCGATGAATGTATTTTTATTTTTAATAAAATATCAATGTAATGTTTATGTTTGTAATACTAATGTTAGCAATATCAATAATATTTATATTTCCGCTTATTTATGGCATCATTTACCTCTTATGTGAATGTTCTGCGACAGCTGGCGTCCCTTGACTGGATCCATAATGCACTAAATAAATGATATAAAATAATAAACAAATGGAGCGAACTATGCAAACAAGAACAACAAACACACAAAGACTGCCCAACAAGACCTAACGCCCGCTCCGCTACCAAAATGAAACGCCCCGACCCGTATTTACCGTACACAGTAAACACGTGCCGGAACTGTGACGACCCAACCGAACCAAGCCCAGCATACAGTGTATACAACAGTAACTCGGGCTCAACAGCCCAAAATAAAAACAACAAAAACAACATAACCGGCCCAATGGCCCAACAATAGTAAAAATAATGCACAGCGGAAGACTTAATAACTCACAAAACACTGTATGCGACACTGATGCAAACTATGGATCCGAGCCCTGTACAAGGGATAACGCCACAGCCTGTCTGGAATGCATTAAACCTGTACCACAAATAACTCAACCTACGGGATGAAAGCCCGCAGGTGAGGGGTGAGTCTGAAGTGCTCACCGACGAAGGATAGACAATCAATATGCAACACTATAGTTACTCAAGGTCAAAAATAGGTAAAAACCACCAAACAAAAAGACAAGACCCAAAACTAGTCCAAGATAAAAAAAAAAAAAAAAAAGACTCAAATAAAATTCCAATTTTCTAGTTTTATCTTTTCGGACCCCGTCACGGATAAGCTAGGGGTCAGACCTGGTTATCAACACATTCTGGGTGCTAGACCAAATCCAGAGAACCCAGGGATCGACATCCCAAAAATAATTACGGGATAGACATCCCAAGCATAGACATGCTTATCACAAGTAACCCAGGTCATGGCCACCACAAAACAGTCTTAAACCATCGAGTCGTACCACTACTTACCACGTGACAATTATATTATCATCAAAACCAAGTCACAGGGATCAACATCCCTAACCAAAATCCCGGGATAGACATTCCAAACCAAACCAAGGATCGACATCCTTATCACAAATTATTAATTAATCCATTATACTTTAAACCAACGACACCGAGATAAACATTCAAAACTCAACACGGGGATAAACATCCCAAAAACCAATCACAGCAAATACAACACTCAATAGTGCAACAATCATCAAACACAACAACCGAGTAATATAGGCACATAATGAAGGAAATCCATCCTCACCTTGGCCGATTACTCAACTCCGGAGACAATGACCGGTCCCAAGCCGACTCCTCGGGAAACTGTCTGATATCCGAACCTATACAACAAAATAATATATACACATAAATGCACATAATCGGTATGCTATGATGCCCAAACTGCGAAATAACCCATCCCGGTTACATATCTTTTATTATCATTTTTACCGAAAATATTATACCGTACGTATATCCGAATATAATTTCGGTACCATACTTTAATTAAAACTCTTTTCAAAATATTTTCATAAATTAATTATAATTCTTCCAAAATATAATCACCATAATTTTCCAGAAAAATAATAACGTATTTATAATTTCCAAAAAATATATATAGTATTTATCTTTTTCAAAATGTATATAATAATATTTTCCAACATAAAATATGGTTACCTTTAATTTTCAAAGTACATATATATATAAATTTCCAAAACCATAATTTTCCAGGGAAAATATTTTATATAAAAAATTTTTAGAAATTATTTTCATGGTATATATATATTTTTCCAAATAATATTAGTTTTTCTCCAAAACATAACTTAATTATTTATCAAAGTATACATATTTATATTTTTCTCAAAATACCAGAGTCAAACTAGCCATAATTTTCTCAAAGTAAATATATATTATTTTCTCAAAATTAAATGCCAGAATATGAATAAATAAATAAATATATATACATATTTTGTTGTTTTTTTTAAAAAAAAACCGGACTGGGCCATGAATAGTGCGGCCCAGACCAAGGCAGCAGCCCAGCACAGGCCTGCCAAGGCCCGGCCCAACACCACACAGCCCCAACCCAGGCTTCTGTTCGCGACCCGCCCGAAAGAATTGGGTCGTCGCAACCCACGGGTCTTACCTTAGCAGGTTCAGCGGCGACGGCGCGACAACGCAAGGGAAGGATGAGCGAGCACAGCAGCGGCGCGAGGGCGGCGGAAAGGAGGCGCGGCGTCGTCGGCAAGAGGCGGCAGGCACGAGGAAGGTGGATCCGTCGGGTTCTGCTCGCGGGTCAACGGCCCTCGGCGGCGCGTCAGGCGGCAGAATCGATCGGAGGCAGTGCCGTTGAGGTCGCGACGGCGCGGCGATCCTGAAGGCGTCGGTGGTGAGTCGATCTGCGGCGGGGAACTCCACTTGGTGAATAGTGGCAGGGGAGGAACCGGGTGGCGACACTGTTCACTCTATTTTTTTTTTCTTTTTCTTTCTTTTTTATATTTTCTTCTTTTTCTTTCTGTTTTCTTCTTTTTTTTTCCTATTTTCCAATTTTCCTTTTTTTTCTTTCTTTTTTTTCTTTCCTCCCTCTCTGTTTTTTTTCCTGTTTTTCTGTTTTTTTTCTTCTTTTTTTTCCTTTTTCTTTTCTTTTTTTTTTCTCTCTTTTTTTTTCTTTTTTTTTCTTTTCTCTCTTTTCTTCCTCTTTTCTTCTCTTCTTCCCCTTTTCCTGCTTTCTTCTTCCTTTATAGAACGGGAAATACTGTGAAGCCTGTGATTCTCCAATAATGCAGCTTATCTGCATTATGGAGCGAGTCCAGTCTGGACCAGAAAATAACTGATACCCCCTTGGAGCGAGTCCAGTCCGGTGTGATTTTTTCGAAGAATTCGGGACCCGAAAAATACCGACTTAGGCCCAAAAAAATCCACGGAAAAATTACGAGCGCGGGAAAACCCTCGGTTATGAAAAACGATGCCCGATTTACCTTGAATTAACTACCCAAGATTAATTTAACGGTAAATTACGATAAAAAGACTTTTACAGTCCCGGTAAAAATCCAAAATTTTTACCCGGGCTGTTACATCAACTACCACCTTGGCCCCCTTCCTTCCCTTTTCTTCTGTATATATTGATACAAAATACAGCTTGTGAATATATAGAATAACAAAGCCTCTTCTCCTTCTCAGCGCAGTAGCGTCTCATCTTCTTTTTCCAGAGAAATTCTCACTAAATCATACCTATTATCTAACAATTTGGCCTTTTTTTTTACGAGACAATAAAATTTGACCCTGAAATTGTTTTTCTTTCTTTTTTTAGATTTATGTGTATTTTGGTTTCTCTTTCTTTTTTTTTAACATAGACTTATATAAATTATCCACAATCAAACTCCCTCAAAACCACCCTCAATTCCATCCACCGAGATTTCTCCTTTTATTTATCCAGATAAATACCAATTTAAACCAAAAAAAACATAAAAAATTTATTCACAACTATATTAATTACTATTCACAAGTTACAAATAAGTTTATTAGTCAGTATGGTGTTTGTCCACCAATGCACCAAATTAATCATTATCTATATCTATATCTATACTATCTATAGAAGCATAATCTTCCCAAATTAAAAGACTAAAGTACACTTATTTAATATTATATTAATAATAGCAAATAATGATGATACGTCATACACTAAAGAATGACATGTAGTCTATTATAATAATTTTCTTATAGTATAACCGTTTTCTTTATTAAATATATAATTTAGAATATCAACAAATTATAAATCTTCTAGAACAACTCTCTTATACTATAAAAGTAAACAAATTAATGTAATTATTTTTTAAAAAATATATAATTTAGAATATCATGAACATCTAGAATTACCTTCTTTATTAAATATATAATTTAAAATATCAAGAATATCAACAAATTACAAGTCTTCTAGAACAACTCTCTTAAGTTAACAAATTAATGTAATTATTTTTTATTAAAATATAATTTAGAAGGGTTTTTCTATCTTGTGCCCCAGGGGCACATGATAAGCCACTAAATAAGGAAATAAATTTCCACAATTAATGAATATTATTTCCCTAGTGACTAAAATGACCTTTCCATAACTAATGATTGTGTTGTGTAATTAATTCAATACATAACAATATAAGGTTATTTCAGTCACTAGGGTAATGATATTCATTAATTGTGGAATTTTATTTCCATATTTAGTGACTTATCATGTGCCCCGAGGGCACAAGATAGAAAAACCCAATTTAGAATATCATGAACATCAACAAATATCGTTAAAGAAAATTCAATTTAAGGACTGCTATACAAAAAGTTATTTTGAAGAGTTCCTATCCCTTTAGATTATACGAATAACAATGATAAAAAAACAAGTATTGAAAAAATATAATTACAAAAAAGAGCTTAAACACTTAGCGAAAATTAAAATCAAGAACAACAATTATGAAGAAGAATAATCATGAGAACTCATAAGGGATGTGCTCAAAGTTTATTGAAATTATCTAATAAATTCAAATTTATATATAAATAATAAAAGTATCTAATAAATTGAATAGAATAATTATCTTCGTAATGATTTTAAAGTCTAAAAAATATATTACGATATCTTATATATCAAAATATATAATATATATATGTAAAAAAATATAAATAATTAAGAACAAACATAAAATTTTAAAATATATCACGCTAGATAAAAAAGTAAAAATAATTAATATAAAATTTGTAAAAGAGAGGTAAAGGCAACAAACAAAAGATGCAAATATAAGTGTGTCATAGAATAATATTATACAAATAATATCAAAATTTAAAAGTTGACATAAAAAATAAGATATGAGAAAAAAATTAATTTTTAATCATGTAATAATATTTAAAATTATAAAAAAATTATTTTATGTTAATTATTAAAGATGAATAAAAATTATATGCAAATTCAAACAAAAATTAGAGAAGGAATAAAAAGTCAATATCAATTCTGATAGAATCATGTATTATAGAAAATAAATAAAAATTAATTTATATGAGTTTTGTATAAAACAATTATTGAAGTTTAATAATTCAAATTAATGAAATAAAATATAGTATAAAAGATGACTATAGATAAATCTTTAATTTATATAAAATAAAATTAAAACAGGTAATTATATAAAAAATTTATTCATGTATATTGATGAGTATATTATTTTTAATATTCTAAAATCAGTAAACAATATGATATATTACGAAGATTTTAACCAAAATAATAAAAATACATGAATTGTTGTGTAAAATAACAAAAGCTGAATAAATAATGTAACAGCCCGGGTAAAATTTTTTATTTTTACCGGGACTGTAGAAGTCGTTTTACCGTGATTTACTGTTGAATTAATCTCGGGTAATTAATTCGAGGTAAATCGGTAGTCGTTTTTCAAAACCGAGAGTTTTCCTGCGCTCGTGATTTTCCCGCGGATTTTTCGAACCTAAGTTGGTATTTTTCGGATTTCGGAATTTCTCGGGAAATCACATCGGAAAATAACTACGGGATATCGATTATTTTCTGGTTCGGATCGGACTCGCCTGTAATATGGACGATTTGTATTATTGCTCACATGCTTAATAGTAAAAGGAAAAAAAAAATATAATAATAAAAAAAAGAAAAACAGCTTAAAAACCGGTGGGAAGGAACCAGGAAGGGAAGAAGAGGGAAAAAAGAAAAATAGAGAGGAAAAGAAAAAAATAGAGAGAAAAAGGGAAACGGAGAGAAAAGAGAGAAAAAAAAAGAAAAGAAGAAGAAAAAAAAAGAAACGGGAAGAAGGGGGAGCCGCCTGCCACGCCGTGGGCTTGTTGGGCCTGTCCTTGTGGCTTGGGCCATGGTGCTTGGGCCGCGGCTAGACCTGCTGTGTTTTTGGATTCAGTTTGTGGGCTTGATTGTTCTGGGCTGGGCATGGGCTTACTGTTCATGGCCCAGTCCAGTTAAAAAAAAAAAGAAATAAAATATGTATATAAGTATTTATTTATTAATCTGGTATATAATTTTGGAAAAAAATTATATATTTACTTGAGAAAATTAAGGACAATTTAATTCTGGTATTTTGAGAAAAATATGAATATATTTACTTCGATAAATAATTAAGTAATATTTTAGGAAAAACTAATATTATTTGGAAAATATATATATACATACCTTGAAATTAATTTCTGGGAATTAAATATATGTATTATTTTCTCTGTTTGTGGAAATTATATATATGTACTTTGGAAATTAAAAGTAATTATATTTTGTGTTGGAAACATTATTATATATTTAGAAAAAGATAAATACTATGTAAATATTTTCTAAAAATTATAAATAGGTTATTATTTTTCTGGAAAATTATAGTAATTATTATTTTGGATAACTATAATTATTTTATGAAATTATTTTGAAAAGAATTTTAATTAAAGTATAGTACTGAAATTATGTTCGGAAATACGTTCGGTAAATTATTTTCGATAAAAGATGATAAATAAAAGACATGTAACCGGGATGGGTATATATCGTCGTATTGGCATCATAGCATACTGATTATGTGCATTTATGTGTATATATTGTTTTGTTGTATAGGTTCGGATATCGTGCAGTTTCCCGAGGAGCCGGCGTCGGACCGGTCATTGTTTCCGAAGTTGAGTAATCGGCCAAGGTGAGGATGGATAACCCTTGATATGTGCCCGTAATACTGTGTTTGTTTTGTTGTAAGATTGAACTGCTGAATTGATAATGTTTGTTATTTGGTTGCTGTGGAATTTGTTGATGAGATGATTACTGTTGGTTGATTGACTGCTATGATGTTGTCGTTGTTGTTGATGTTAGACTGTGATATTGGTTTTGTGATGTTGTGTTGAGAGTGATGATGAACTGGTCAATGTGGATAATTGTGTGTTTTGTTGTTTGAATGAACTACTGAGAGGGTCATTGTTGGATATTTGTCTGTTATGGTTATTGAAGTT
>JAKUCV010004976.1:78157-163716 GCA_028386065.3 Turnera subulata
TTCAGTATTGATTATGATGTGCTTGACATGATTTAATAAGATTCCTCTATCGTGATGTTTGAGTTAGATTCCTTAGTCGTGTGGAATGTGTTATTTGTTATGGTAATTTACTTGTGATGTGATTGGTTGAGCTTGATATGATTTGGTGAGAGTCCTCTGTCGTGTTGTTTGCGATGATTTCCTCTGTTGTTGTTGTTGTCTGAGTTGTTATCCACTGTTATGTTGTTCGTGATAGATTCATCAGATTTGATTGTTGTGTTACCTCGAAAGTGTTATGGTTGAATATGTCACTGTTTTTCTTTCGTCGGTGAGCGTTTCGGACTCACCCCTCGCCTGCGGGGTTTCATCCCGTAGGGTGGGCTGTTTCATGTACAGGCTTGGTGCATTCCAGACAGGCTGCAACGTTTCCCTTGGACAGGCTTGGATCCATAGATTGCATGTGTCGCATACAGTGTTAGTGAGTTTAAGTCTTCCGCTGTGCATATTGTTATTGTTGTTGGGCCATTGGGCCAGTTTCATTATTATTGATGTTATTGATGTTGGGCCGTAGGGCCATATTGTAGTTTATACTTTTGGGCTGTTGAGCCAGGGTTATGCTTTATACACTGTATGCTAGGCCTTGTTGGGCTGGGTTGTCACAGTTCCGGCACGTGTTTACTGTATATGGTAAATATGGGTCGGGGCGTTTCAAATAATTTACAAATATAAAAAATCACTATTATTTCCCCTTACACTTTTTCATAAATTAATTTAATTTATTATTCTTATCCATAATTTGGAAAATATTTTTTTTAATAATAGTAATTTTGTATGTCATCATAATAATATATTATTATATCATGTCGAGATATATTAAAAAATAATAATATAATTTAATAATTTATATTTACATAATTTATTTATTAATTTTTATTTGAATAATTATTAATATTAAAAAATAATTGTATTATATATTACTGTAGTACATGCATCGCACGTGCAGAAAAATTAGTTATTTAAAAAGAGTAGAGGGACATAATTAATCATAATTAATATATGGAGACCATTTTTCTTAATATACTAGATAGACCAAACATGTATTTAGTCTAAAAAAAACAAGAAAGAATCACAATCTTTAGCAAATTGTGCAAGAGCATGAGCTGCTTGATCGCCCTTCCTCCGAACATTTGGATAACTAAAAGTCCTAAATTTTCTTGAACAGAATAATATCTTCAGCAAGCATACCAATATAAGGATTTAAGTTTATAAATCAAAGGGTGTTACAAATAATCATACTAATAATGCTAAGTGTTGGTATTGTATAATAATTGTAATAACTATCGTGTATATATATACTTTTTTATATATAAAGTGTATATATGTATTTAACATGATAAGAACGGGATTTGGAGGTTTTTGATACCCGAGTTTTTAATTTATACCATTTTGATACCAAGAACATTTTTTGTACCAATCTTTAATTAGTAATTGTGAGCCTTTATATAATTATTATACTTCAACTTCTAAACGAAAAAGTTGCTGTGGTGTAGTGGTTATCACGTTAGTCTTACACACTAAAGGTCTCCAGTTCGATCCTGGGCAGCAACAGTTGCTATTTTTAAAAAAATGCGAAATTATGGCACAGGTGCATATGTTACTCGGGCGGAATGTTATTGCCATCCAAGAGCATACTAGCATTGTTCATATGCTTCAAAAAATCACTTTTTCTAAAAATGGCTGGAAGGGTTGTACTATGGTAACTTTCTGCAGTTGTGCATCTTAGTGACAGTAGAAAACGAGGGAGGTCTCAGGCCAAAATCGGTCACCACAGCCTGTTCAAAGCTATCACAATAACCTTACTCCGGTCTCTTCAGGAGATAGTCAATATGGGGATGGAATATGGATGGTGTAGTTGTGGAGATCCCTTCCAAGGAGTTTGTGATATGGGTGAATGAGGAACTACATGAGGATGATAGCCTGGATGCTTCGTCGCAGGAACTACTGGAGCTTTTACAATCACACACGGAATTTTCTTTTGAGCACATTCAGGAGGAGGCCAATGTTGTAGCTAATTTGTTAGCTAGGTTGGCCGTTAATGGCACTCCTGAGCTTCTGATTTTGACCTCTCCCCCCTCTGTAATTAGTCATCTTTTAACTGAGGATAGGAGAGCACAGCACAGAGCCATGCTCCTTTTTTGTAGGCTCTGGCTTATTTTGTAACTTGATTTTGCATATATAATATATACATCCACGGTTTCGGACCAAAAAAAAACGAGGAGGTCTCCATCTTTTGTCAAAATAGGGGATCAAAAATATTTTTGATCCTTGTGTTTATGGGTTTGAACATTTTTCATCCTTGTGTTACAAAATGGACATTTTTCATCCTTGTGTTTATTTTTTGGGACATTTTTCATTTTTCTACGATTTTCCGAAAAGAAAATGCTGACGTGTCAATTAAAAAATTGACACGTCAGCTTTGTGGGCCCACATTAAACTAAAAAAATCCAACCCAAATCACACTATCCGACCCGTTTTCACCCGTGGGTTTTACTTGTTACCCAATTAGCCAATTACCAAAAAAACCTCCAAAAATAATCCAATGCAAACAAATAAAAAAAAACACCCACACATCAGTCAAAACGGTGATTACCACACCTTCATCTTCTTCCTTCCTCTTCCCACATCCATGAACAACACACACCCCCCACCGAACCAGACACCACCGCCACCTTCATCAGGCGTCTTCTACCTCTACCTCAGCCACCCATTCCAGCGCAACGCCCTGTCATCCGACTTCTTCACCGAGGTCCCCCATGCCCTCTCCTCCCTCGACCAAAATCCCGACGCCTCCGTCATCTTCCTCTCAGGCTCCGGCAACCACTTCTGCGCCGGCATCGACGTCAAGGTCTTCTCCACCCTCACCAGCCTCTCCTCCTCCTACCCCGACACTGCCCGCGCCTCCGAGTACCTCCACGGCCACGCCAAATTCCTACAGGACGCCGTCACAGCAATCGAGCGGTGCTGCAAGCCCGTGATCACCGTCGTCCGTGGGGCGTGCATCTGTCGGGGGAGAGGATATAATCACCGCCTGTGACATGAAGGTTTGCGCTAAAGATGCGTTCTTTTCGTTGAAGGAGGTCGATTTGGGGATAGTGGCGGATATGGGTTCGATTCAGAGGTTGCCGGAAATCGTTGGATAGTGGAGTTTGCTTTGACAGGGCGGCGGTTCTCGGCTCAGAAGGCTAAGGAGTTGGGTCTGATTTCCGGGTTTTTGGATCCAAAGAGAAGCTGTAAGGTGTCAGTATTCTTGCTGAGGGTAAGTTTTCTGATTCTTATGATATTGGTGTTGAATGGTATGGTTTTGGCAGAGGTTGCTCCCAAGCCTTCTGTTGCAGTAGCAGGCACAAAGGCTATCTTGTTGAGAACTTTGGATTTGAAAGTTGTTCAAGGGCGGTGAGTATGGGTTGGAGACGGTGGTGGTGGTATCTGGTTCGGTGGGGGAGTCGGTGGTTCACGGATGCGGGGGAAGGAGGGGAGAGGAAGGAAGAAGATGAAGAAGATGGGTGTAATGTTTTTTTTTTTTCTTTTGGGTTATTTTTAAGGGGTGTTTTTGTAATTGGTTAACTGGGCAATGGGTAAAATCCGTGGGCAAAACGGGTCGGGTGAATGTGATTTGGGTTGGATATTTTCAGTTAATTGGGCCCACAAAACTGAATTGACACGTCAGCATTTTCTTTTCGAAAAATCGTGGAAAAATGAAAAATGTCCCAAAAAATAAACACAATGATGAAAAATGTCCATTTTGTAACACAAGGATGAAAAATGTTCAAACCCATAAACACAAGGATAAAAATATGATTGACCCAATAGTAAATAGACATTGCGGTCTATTATAATATTTCCGCGACACAAACTGATGACTAAAACCGCAGGGGGGATACTCCACAATCTCAGGTGAAGGTGTGAGAGACCAAGCTTGCTTTGTCGGTGGCAATGCCATCTTTTCGTTCATCAACTTATCAAATTAGGTGACTTGGTCAAACCAAACGAACATACACTGACAACACGCAAAGGCACAGCAGGGTAGTAGCTTCCGCATTTACAAATTCCAATTAAGCATTTAGCTTCATCTTCTTGCAAGCTTCATGATTAACAATATCTTCAAGAAAACTTTAGAAGATTTGAGTCAGCTTTAAGGTTACACATTTTGTATTGCACAAGTCACCCCACGTTCTCTCTTCCGACGAATGTTAAAGTAAGCGAAAGAAAGAATTGAGACTGAAAAGGACACAACACAAGAAACAAGCATCCGGATGCTCGCTGAGGCCTCCCCCGCCATTGTTTCTCATCTTACAATACAGGTTTTCTTTACGACAAGGGTAAACACATTCTGGTGATAACCATCAGCCGATGTGCCAAGAAGTCCTATAAGAGAAGAATCCGAGGGTAGAGACTGAAAACTTGGGTTCACATTTGGCTATCAAAGTGGGTTGGTTCTTCAGCACCAACAACTGCTTGAACGCTTCAGTAACTCCTAGAACAACAGCGAGTAGCTAGAGTTTTAGCAGTAACACCTACATCTCTCTATCAATGACCGCATGTTTCTCAAGCAATATGGTCAAAAACAGTAGTATCCTGGCTGTGACAAGTTTGTTTTGTACCAATAAACATTCAAGATAACTAAAATAAACACAGAAACCCACGTGAACATAGCGTTGGAGGGGGTGCTGGTGAAGAATCTGCAAGCTGACACTGGCAGTTTGTGATGCCACAGATGGACGTCCTTTGATCCAAAGCTCAATCAACATAGATAAGAGGATATCTTACAGGACAAAACACCTTGAAGGAAGAAATTTGCAGCGAAAGCATTCATAATCCATTAAAAACCCGTTCTAATAAAGACAGAAAATCTTCCATTGGCGGACCAGTGGTGTCATTTACAGCAGAAAAAAATGTATCTACGCAGGCATCAGCAAGCCCATGAGGAAACTGAATTAAGAATTAACTTCTGGCCTTTGCCACTTCCGTAAAGACAGTTAGCTGCATAGTAAGTTGGGAAGCCTCCCACAAAACTTGACATTCTGAACAAATAATCCATACCCTCAACAGGAGAAACATATTACATCATGCCAGCAGCACCTCAAACTTCAAAATGCTTCCAAGCCAGAGCTTCAACCGTTAATATTTTACCTCCAACCAAGGATGCATTGAGCAACTCTAGAAGGAAAGGTGATAAAAAAAATCAGCAAAACTCCAGGCGCCTAAACTACAGCAACAGATATCAGGAACAATAGGAAAAGTACATGCTATAAAACATGTATAAACCTTCTAGTCAATATCGTGTCAATTTAGAGAAAATAAGTTGTATGTGCAGTCTAACTGACTGTACTAATTTGATTAATGGTCAATACATAGATATAACAATTTGGAATAATAGCTTAAGAGCTTATGAGAAATTTATACAGAACCCACAATTATATCACTTATTCTTCCATGAAATTTATTTCACAATTGGGAAGGACTATTAGAAACATTGCAGAGCCAGTATTGAGAACAGATTAGCAATCTCAGTTCATATAAAAGAAATATATTGTTGCAAATAACTGACAGTCTTTTTGTTATGCTAAAATAATTGACAAAGTTAAAAGCATGCAAAATGTAAATCTTCCTCATTGGCCAGTAAGGGCCATCTCACAAACTTGGCTGCTTGAGGGAACAAAGAATATGCATAAGAAAACTAGGCTACATTTCACTGGTGAATGATTATTCAAATGCAGTATGAGGTAACTAGAGCACATGATGATTCAGGTAGATGGTAGCAGAGCAGGGTACTGTGGGTACTGCTAGCACTGGTACATAAGAATTCGGTGCACATGTTAACAAATGCAAGTGGAGATCTTCCAGGCACATTGACGCTAGTACGGAGTAATGGCTCTGCCTACCTTACATCCATAATTCTCATCAAGGAATGAAGCATATGCTAAATACTAAGGATATGAAGATAAGGATAGTAGATGATAAGAAAACAAAATGACAGCAGAAAAGATAGTGGGATCATGTTGGTGCATATGATGGGGAAGGTCAAAATAAGATACTTCTACAGATAAGAGTACGGGATATAGTACAATGACATCTATTATGGAAACATCATATCTTGGGGTGATATTGAAAATAGTGTAAAGGCAACAATAAAAACCACAAGATAGTACAAACCACAGACTTTATAGTGAAGGTGATAAAAGAGCTTTGGCAGAGCTCATTATTTTGCAACATGTAGAGACATCAAATTGAATGATTACTTTGCAAGGTGTAGCTTACAACTGTTGACATTGTTTTGAGGCAAAAAAAATCTTTTTCATTGTCAATCAGAAACATCTTTGAGGCACTACAAAATACATACCACTCCAATCAACACCAGAACCATAATGTTTTCTTATCCTGTATGTTACTGATCATATATTGCAAAATAAGGCCATATCATGATTTTAATAGTTAGTGCCCAGTAATGTGTTGGGACAGAGAAGAGCACACCGCACGCCATGAAAACTCAAGTGATAATTTATCAAGTAGACTTTTGTGTTGAAAAATGAAAATGTATACCCGCAAAAACAGCAACCAGACGATCAAAATCTCATAGCATGAAACTTACACCAGCATTTGCGAGACTGTATCGGGCCATCAACCATCACATATTGATCACACAAACTTGGATTTTTTATCGGCAGGCTTAAGTATTTGGAAGGAGCACATCAAGGTTTCATCAACACTCATCATTGCACCAGCATTATCAAATTCACCACAATAATTTGGAGCAGAAAATATAGTGACGAGCTGCCTGTCTGCAAAGAATTCGTATCCATCTTCAACAACCTAGGGCAAAGGAGAAGCAAAGGTCAGTAAACTGCCAACAATTCAGGGAAGAAGAAAAAGCCAAAGTCCACTGACCTGATGTGCGCGGCATACAAGGTCCATATCATTCTGCGATAAGAATTCTGAAACCACATCGGACCCAAAGGTGTATGATACACCTCGATCGTTCATTCCCCAACCTTTAACATCTCTACAAGGATCGGACCAAAGCAAATCACAAAGCAAACCGGAATCTGGAACATCAACAGGACGTGGCAGGTTCCTGATTTGGTCCAAATTAGTTAATTCGGGTGAAAGGCCACCGTGCATGCACAATATTTTGTCATCAATAAGGGCGGCAACAGGAAGACAGTTGAAGCAGTCAGTAAAGGTTTTCCAGAGCCTGACACTGAACCGACGTTTGCATTCGTCATAAAATCCATAAATTCTATTAATGGATGCAGATTCATGATTTCCTCTCAAAAGAAAGAAGTTCTCCGGGTACTTGATCTTGTAGGCAAGCAGGAGGCATATTGTCTCCAAGCTCTGCTTGCCACGGTCCACATAATCGCCGAGGAATAAGTAATTGGCACTAGGAGGAAACCCCCCATATTCAAAAAGCCTTAGAAGATCAGAATATTGCCCATGAATGTCACCTGAAAATCAGAAAGAAGCAAAGTTCTCAGGGGACTTCAGTTCCCAACAAGCATAATCAGGTTAGATTTTTCCTAGCTTTCCAACAATTTATTTTGTTTTTCACCAAAAGTGAAGTCCTTTGGGGGGTCAAAACCAATTACCCATTTTTCCAATACAGTCACTCTAGGTTAAACTGAAGAGGCACAAAAGCATGGAAAAGGAAAGCATAACAAAAGTATCACCACCAAAGTTGCATCAAGCAAGGAACAAGAGTGAAAATAAATAAATAAGTAGCAAACCCTAGTATTGATTGAAATTTACAGTATTCGACCCAGTTAATTTACAAGGGTTAAGAAAAAAGAAAAAGACAAAAAAAAACGAAACGAAGCCAAAAAGGAAAACAGCGAGTAGTAAGTACATAAGAGAGAGAGAGAGAGAGAGAAATTATGGAGGGTACCGCAGATCTTGATGGGTGCTTCGAGCTCAAGAAGATTGGGCTGGTGGAGGAAGATTTCACGGGAGACAAGGCACAACTGGCGGATCTCGTTCTCGTTGAGCTGCACCTGCTGCTGCTTGGCCGTCCTCGTCTGCCTGAAATCCAGCAGCCGCCTTATTATGTCGTCAAGCACGGCCGGCTCTATGCTACACGGCGGCTGCCCTTGTTGCTGCTGTGCCATCCAAAACACTAACCCTTGCTGGCTTTGGCTTTGGTTTTGGCTTTGGAATGGAGGGCTACTACTACTACTACTAATAAAGGATTAGCCGATTAGGATGGACAGGGCAAATACTAAAAGACTCTCTCTTTATTATTATACGAAACTGAGGGACGCCAAAACAAAGAGCGTAAACTATAAAGAGCAATGCCCCCCAAGGGTTTTGTTTATTTTTATATATATATTGGGTTAAGTTTATTTTTTTGGGTAATGGGTAGTAGTAGACTAGTAGTGGAACCCACCGCAACTCCTCAATATATTTCGAAAATTCATTTGAGTCCTATAATAAAAAAAAAACCGTCATAAGTCTTACACCGTTAATTAAATACCTACTTTGAGTCCTAAAACATTTTTCCCTAGTTTTCCATTATCTTTAAATATCTTTAGTCTTTATAACTCTACAAAAAAATTATTTTAGTCCTTATAATCTTTTAAAAACTTTTACTATCCCCCAAAATAATAACAAAAACTCATACACTAAAATCTAAGCCCTAATTCTTAAAGCCTGAAAATCTAAAACTTTCAAACCTGAACGCTAAATCCTAAACGCTAAGTCCTAAAAATCTTAAGCCCTAACTCTAAATCCTGAACCCTAAAATCATAAATTTTAAGCCTTAAATTCTAAACCTTAAAATTTTAAAACTCTAAACCCAAAGACCTTAAACCACCAAATCCTAAACCCTAAAATTCTAAATCTTAAATCTTAAATCCCTAATTAATTCTATATCGCAAATCTTTAAACAGTAAATCTTAAAAATCTTAAACTCCAAGCCCTAAATCCTAAAGTTTAAAATCCTAAAACCGAACTCTGAATTCTAAAAATTTTTAAACCCTCAACCTTAAACTCTAAACCATCAACCTTAAACACTAAATTCTAAATCCTTAAATACTGAATCCTAAAAATCCTAACTCTAAACACTAAAAACTTTAAACTTTAAATCATGAAACCCTAGATATTAAACACTAAATCTAAAACCCTAAATCCTAAAACCTTAAACTTTAAAATCCTAAACCTCCTAAATTCTAAATTCTAAAAATTTTGAACCCTCAACCTTAAAATCTTTAAACTTTAAATCTTAAATCCTAAAACCTTAAACCCTTTTCTTTTCTGTTTTAGCATTTAAGATTATAAAATTTAGGGTTTAAGATCTTAAAATTGAAAGTAGATAATTTAACAGTTTAAGTACGTAGGTTTATAAAAATTTAGCATTTAGGATTAAAGGATTAAAATTTAAAGCTTATGGTTTAAAGTTTATGATTTATATTTGGGTCAAGCACCTTTTTGGTACCTCGAGTTCAGCGTTTGTTCCGTTTGTATACCCGGGAGGTTTTGTGTCCCTTTTATGTACCCTGGATTTAAAATTTTGTCCCTTTCATATATCTCGGGCAGCCCAGCGCGATGACGTGGCCATCTATCCGGGTCCGCTTAACACGTGTCAGTGTCTTATTGGATCCACGTAGAAAAAAAGTGGCCCCCCTATTTTCCCAAAAATTTAATTTCTAAAATTTCGAAAATTATTTTCCGATTTTTAAATTAGAATACCGACTGATTGACCCGATTTCAAAGCCAGTTCACCCACTCAATTCGATTTGAGTTAAAAACAACCAAATCAATTTAAACAATCCCATTCTGGCTCAATAATATAAAGTAGAGGTATAGAGACTAAAAATGTAAATATAATAGAAACTTGGACAGGAAAACGCTCCAAGACTCATTTAGTGTACTTAACTTATGGTATAGAAGCCGAATAAGGCCTTTTTTTGTATATAGAATTCAAACGAGTTTTTGTATATGTTTTAGGATTTTTGGTAAAGTTATCCCGTGGTATCAATCATAGAGGTACTACTACTACTGTTAGGAGTACTATCTTACTGGATTGGGTTGTTGGCCTTTGATGCTATGCTACAGCCACACCAGGACTCCTCTCCATACTATAATTCCTAACCCTTGCTCTTTCTCTTTATGAACATAAACTAAAAAAAGGAAGAAAACCTTGCTTTTAGGCCTTTTTGCTAATTGGAATGGTGGATTTTTGAATTAAAGAGGGAGGGAGGGAGGGATTACTGAAAATGAGTTTTTATTTTTTAAAAAAGAGAGGATGAATGATCCCATGTGGCGGAGGAGCCTATAATACTACTTATGAAATTGGAAAAACAGATTCTTTGGACTTACTGTAGTTGATAAATCCGTCCTCTTGAATCTTTGGTTTCTGCATTGTCCCTTTTTTTTTTTTTTGGACTTTCAATTGGTATCTTTTCCATAATCAAGACTTTGTCTATTATCAACCTTTTTCTATAACGTCCCCAAAGGGACAAGTCTTTTTTTTTTTTTTTTTGGTCGGAAAACGAGATCATATATTGAATAACTGCAAAGGCTAATACAAATCAGTCAAAACACAAGGCTGACAAAACTAGCTATGTTCAGCTCTATCCCCCTCTAACAGGTTGCTAATAATACGGGGAGGTGAAACAAGAAAAGTTAAGATCCGATTAGAATTGAAAGCTAACAGGGCTAATTCATGAGCCACTAGGTTAGCTTCTAATTTGACATAATGAAAAGAGATCAGGGAATATCTATCAAACTCCAACAAAAGGGAAGTTGATAAATCATCCCGCAGATCTTCCTGGTGCAGTTCAACTTGCATCCAAGCAATGGCTTCCTGCAGATCAGATTCCACAACCAATCTCGGAATTCTAAGTCTATGTGCAAGTTGAAGAATATGCAAAAAACTTCATCTTGCTGCTTTGAAGGGTGAGCATTTTCCCAGGTTCCCATGGAAGCCACCAATCCACTTTCCTTGGCAATCCCTCAAGACACCTCCTGTCCCCATTGACAAACCATCATAGCTTAATATGGAGGTAACATTTGCTTTAACAAAGCCCAATGAAGGTGGACGCCAAGTTTCTGGACTAGGTGATCTCACAGTGCAACTTCTATTGATATGGCCAACATCTCTCCAAGCTTGTCGGAATTCCTTGACCGCATGGCGAATAATTAAGGCTGGTTGTGTAATAGTCGGTGCGTCCACGTCAAAGAGCTTTTGATTTCTCCATTTCCACAAGAACCAGCACGTAACCACAAAGGTAGTGCTCCACTCTGAATCCATAGATTTGGGGTGATGGTGTACCAAATTAGATTGCATCCAGGGAATTAAATCCAGTTCAAAGAAGCTACTTGGGCAACCACTACCCCATATTGACATCCATACGTCTTGTGCAAAGACACAATCCCTAACCACATGGAGAGATGTTTCACGGGCAGTCTTGCAACCAGCACATAAGGGATCAGCTGTGAGATGCCTAATACACCGCATGTGATTAGTCAGAAGCTTGTCGTGGGCCAAGAGCCATAAGAAGAAGCAGATCCTTTTTGGCCCTTGCCATTTCCAAACAGCAGTCCAAATTGACTTCGAGCTCAAATCTCCTTGATCAGCTAGTGCAGTATAAGCTGATTTAATGGAAAATTCGCCTGATGCATTTGCGAGCCAGATAGCCTGATCTGGACCCTTATCCGCAGTCGGGACCTCTGTTAGCATTAATTTAGAAATCATCTGCGGCGGAATTAGAGGGGTAATCATCTCCAAGTCCCACATGCCATTCGCCAGTACCATATTAGCAACACTTCGTTTAACAACATCTGCCTGCACAGGTGCAGTGGATTGCTCCAGTAGGTTGCTTTCAGTATCCAGCCACAATCCTGTCCAAAAATTTGTTGATTGCCCATCCATGACATCCCATCCAATGAGTGTGTAAAAAGATGGCCAGATAGCACGCAAGGCTCGCCAAAGATGGGAACCAGGACTGTATGGCCATTGCTGCAACAGGAGGAGATTTTTCTGCATATATTTTTTTTTGAAAACCCTGACCCAAAAGGTGTCTGGTTCATGGAGGAGTTTCCACAAAAGCTTCATAAGGCAAGCATCATTATAAATTCTCATTTTTCTGATTCCTAGCCCCCCGGTGTTCACTGGCTCGCAGATTTTATCCCAGCTCAGCAAGTGAACTTTCTTGTGTTGATCCGTCGAGCCCCAAATAAAATTACGGCACAGCCTATCAAGTCTGTCACATACCGAACGGGGAAGCCTCGCTGTCTGCATAGTGTAGACTGGTAAGGCTGAAAGGACAGATTTTGCCAGAGTTGTACGCCCCGCAAGAGAAAGATGTTTAGCCTTCCAGCCATTGAGCCTTTGCTGGGCCCGATCCAACACGTAGCCGTATGTGGATTTGGTAATCCTGGAGTGAATGAGGGGCACTCCCAAGTGTCTTCCGAGATCTCTAGTTTGGGTGAAACCCAGTTTGGTGTTGATAGCATCCTGCATTTCGATTGATGTATTTTTAGAAAAACATATTTTTGATTTTTCTCTACTGATCCGTTGGCCTGAAAAGTTGCAAAATGTCTCCAGGCAGTCAGAGATGAATTGGGCTTGTTTAAGATCAGCAGCAGCAAACAACAGTAAGTCGTCCGCAAAAAACAGATGAGAAATTTTCGGCCCGCCTTTAGAGACTGATATTGGTTTCCATTCTCTCCTTCTTACTGCCTGGTGGATTAGATGGCCCAATCGCTCCATACAAAGGACAAAGATGTATGCAGAGATTGGGTCTCCTTGTCTAATGCCTCGAGAAGGTTTGAAGGATTCCGTTGTAGCACCATTCCAACAGACTTGGAGCGAGGTAGTAGAGACACAAAGCATCACTAAGGTCACCAATTTCTGGGTGAAGCCCGCAGCTAAAAGAGTGTCTTCTATAAAAGACCATTTCAAGCGATCATACGCTTTTTCAAGGTCGATCTTGAGAGCCATAGTTCCACCTACCCCTTTCTTTTTCCCCAAGGAGTAGATGGTTTCTTGGGCAATGATGATGTTTTCGGTAATCAATCTCCCCGGAACAAAGCTGCTTTGATTGGAGTCAACCAAATCCTTCAACAGTGGCTTGATCCTATTGACAATCACCTTGGTTATTACTTTGTAGATTACATTACATAGACCAATAGGCCTAAATTGTGTGATCCTTTCCGGTTTTTCAGCCTTTGGAATCAGCACAATTAGGGTGGAGTTCAGTCTTTCATCCCATTCACCTCGTTCAAAGATACCGTGCATCAAATCAAACATCTGATTCTCCACAATTTGCCATTGTTGTTGGTAAAATATAGCTGGAAGCCCATCAGGACCCGGGGCCTTCAATGGGCCCATTTGAAAGATACTGGATTTAATTTCCTCTCTTGAAATTGGCTTATCCAACAGTTCTTTGGCCTCCTTATCTAACTGCACAAAATGGTTCGGAAGGGGAAAGATATGAGGGACGGGGCCATCATCACAGAAGAGCTGGCGAAAGTAGTTGGTGGCCAAATGTTGAAGACTATCCGGATCGGTCTGCCAGACGCCATTATCATCAATTAAAGCTTCAATTTTATTTTGCTTCCTTCTGATGATGGTGGACATGTGGAAATAGGTTGTGTTTCTGTCACCATCCTGAACCCACTGGCGACGGGATTTTTGCAGCCAGAGCAGTTCCTCTTGAAGGAGAACCCCATCTAGTTCCAGCCTCAATTCTGTCTCCAAGTCCGTGAGAAATGCAGAGTTTTTGTGTTCCAGGAACCGTTGGATCCCAGAGATTCTAGCCAAAAGGCGTTTTTTCCTCAGGTGGATGTTTCCAAAAGTTTCTCTATTCCACATCTTCAGCTTATCCATGAAGTGTTGGATAGTGTCATGGAAGCTTGTAGAGGAAACCCAATTTTCCATCACAAATTGTCCAAACCCCGGGTGTGTCTGCCAAGCAGCAAGATACCTGAAAGGTCTTCGATCTGGCGGAGGGGGGGTGGTGCCCGACTTCAACAACACTGGACAATGATCTGATCCTATTCTTGGGAGATGGATGACAGAGGCTTCTGGGAATTTTATTCTCCATTCGTCATTGCAAATAAAACGATCTAACCGAGCCCGCCGACTACCACTGCGCCAAGTATATTTGCCTCCCACAAAGCCCAAATCAAGCAGATTTGTTTTCAGCATGCAGTCTGCGAACATGGCATTAGTTTGACCGGCTTGTCCGTATTTGTTTCTGCGTTCCTCCCCCGCAAGGATTGCGTTGAAGTCTCCCGCTACTATCCAAGGTTCGTTAATAGTCAGTGCCAAGGCCTCCAGGTTCAGCCAAAGGAACTTCCTCCACTTCTCCTGAGGGCATCCGTAGACAGCCGTAAATAGAAAACTAACGTCTCCTCTGGTGACTTTCGCATGAATAAATTGCGGATGATTGAAAAGGATAGACATCTGAATACGTGTCTCATCCCACAGCAGCCAAATTCCTCCAGCAAAACCCCTCGCTTCAACGCGATGGGAGGAAGAGAATCTAAGTCTTCTAACAACCTGGGTTGCGCGCCGACCACTTATTCGTGGCTCCACAATAGCTAGTACTTCTGGTTTATTTATTCGGCAGAACTCATTGCAATTCCTTACAAACTTACGTTTGCCAGCCCCTTGGCAATTCCAAACCATTATTGGTAACATAAATCAAAAAAGCAGGAGGGGTGCCTACCCGGCAAGAAAATCATTAGGCAGATGGGGAAATAGGTCCCCCTTCACACTTCTGTGGAGCAATCTCCCTGTGAATCATTTCAGGAACGGTAGTCATCTGCTGCAACCGTGGGTGGAAAGGCACTGCTTCATCCTGCATTGATGAGGTTGTAGGGAGGGTGTTCGGTTCTGATTCCATAACCAAGTCCTCGGAACAGACTGGATCAGGAGGTTTAGTCGGTGTAGGGATTGGAGAGGACGGAATAGGGGCACTAGGCTGATAGGGAGAGGTTGAAGGTGCCTGCGTACTATTGGAGATAGGAGGGTTCTGATGAGAGTTGGGGTAGATGATTTGGTGACAAGTTTCTGCAAGGTTAATGGCTGAGTGAGGATCTCTTGGGGCGGGAGTGGCAGAGGGGTTAACTTTTAAAATGACTCTGGGTTGGACGACAGGATTGGTAGGTGTGGTAACTGGATGAGTCATTGGGTTTGGTTGAGTTTTTGGCAAATGGGCCGGGCTATTTGATACATCCTTAAGAGGGCTGCGTTTAGCATAAGGTTTAGTTTGAGGGTTGGTCTGTTTGACAACTGGGGCTTTTCGGTTCGTGGACTGGGTTGTAGCCTTAGAAGAGCTTGGGACATCCTTGGGCTGGGTTCTGGAACCCGGCTGGAGGCCCGTAGGTAGGGGGGAAAACTCTAGGGTTGGAGGGGGTACAGGGGTGGCGGTGGTGTTAGTTTCCAATGCATGGTAGCGGTTGCCAGAACGGCCACTGCCTGCGGCGGTGAGAGAGTGGGTTTTCGGCTCGGCAGCTCTCCTGGGGGGCTTCCGTAGCTTCGACTGGACGACCATCCATTCACCCACCTCAGATGGCTTAGCAGGTGATTGCTTGAGCAGGATTTGGCAGCCATTGTTACTGGAGGTTGCCTCTTGGGTTGGGTGTTGCCCCTCTGGCTCCTTACCTTTCCCATTACCATGAGCATCTCGCATGAACTGACAAGCTAGAGAAGAATGCCCATATCGCCCACAAGAAAAACAAATCTGGGGCAAACCTTCGTATATTACCTTAAAGCTTTCTCCATCCAACCACACTTTCCCTTTCAGTGGGCGTGTCAGATCTACGGCAACCGCCACCTTAGCGAACTTGGCCCTGGTTTGACTCTCCGTCTTAATATCTATCTTCAAGGTTGAGCCCAGTCTATTGCCCATAGTACGGAGGATTTGGGTATGATATTTGTTAACTGGGAAGCCTTGAAACCGTACCCAAACCACCGCTCGGTTTATGTTGCTTGATTCTGCTCTGAAATCTGGGTGCCACGGTTGAACGCAGAGGGCATGTTGGTAGATTGCCCATGGTCCATCTGTTAGTGCATGGAAATAATCAGTGGAGTCCCAAAAGCGAACTATGTAGAAGTTGTTTTCTAGGTCGATTATTTTGAATGGCCCAGTTGGATTCCACATAGTTCGAATTTTGGACTGCAGCGCTCGATAGCCTATTTCACGCCCAAGGAGCTTTACTATAACAGCTTTCTCCCATGGTTTTTCTAGTCTCCTCTTGAAATCAGCAGATAGGACAATGTTCTCTCCATTCTCTCCATCTTCAATTAGGATATCACCATCTTCCACCTCCACTTCCTCTTCCAGCGCCCACGGGTCCTCCTCCTCACCGGTTGGGTGTCCGGTTGCTAACATATCTTTATAGCTAACTTGTTGGTCAGCCATGGCAACGTCCATAGGTGGGGGTTGGGGAACTTCATTCTTCTTGATCCGGACTTTCTTTGTACTACGGTCTTCCTTTGTTCGGGGATTGTCAGGATCTGGTTCAATCGTGGTCACAGTTGAGCTTGTAGGAATTGTTAGGTTGGTCATGAGGACAAAGAGGGTTCTAGAGAGAAAACGAAAGCTACTTAGAAAACGAAAACAAAAGGGACAAGTCTTTTATCAACCTACAACCAGCTGTAAATTTTCAGCCGCCAACCGGATACTTAGAATTCCCCGGGAAATATAAAGTAAATTTTCAGCCACCAACCGGATACTTAGAATCCCCCCGGAAATATAAAGTAAATTTTCAGCCACCAACGGATCTCACTCGCGTTGGGTGATTGTCGCGACTATAGGAGTGCGTGCCGACTTGGACTATGGTTTGCAGGAAAAATGAATAAGTGTTGGAGGAGAAAGAAAGAAATTAGTCAATGCACCTAAATTTATAGACTCTGAATTAAGAAAATAAATAAACCTTAACCTAGGAAGGGAAGATAAAATCTTTAGGAGTATTACTATGTATTTTGTGCAAAATTTTAGTACAAAATACCGAATTACAGTTTTTCTTTTTTCATTTTTAACAGTCAAATTTGGTAAGCGAATCCATCCCAGAAGATTTTCAGTTAAATCCTACGGCTTCTCAAGTGTCCCTCCCTGCCATAAGAAGGAGAAATCCTGTTGAATGAACCGTGAAACAATTGGATGAAGAAAAATACGAGTAAACGATATATCCCAGAAAAGAAAGTGCACTCTGTAAAATTAACTAACAAAGTGCTGTCAATGCCCCGACAAATAGCTGTACTTAAACCTAACAACCAACTACAGTGAAAAAGTAAAGTGGCCGGCATTCATTGTAAAAACATGCATTTTTCTGTTGAAAGCAACGGTCCCCACCGGTCATCCTTGTAGACACAACACAAGGAATATATAATAAGAAACGGAAGCACGCATTTTTTCCGGATTTATTCCCATGTAAAGGGATCGCTTGCTTCTTTTCTTTTCGGGTATATATCATTCTCTTCTCATGCTTATAAGCAGCATAACAATACCCAGTTTCTGAAATCTTGAGATTCAAACCAGAACATATATATCCCCAGGTATGCCCATTCTTCACATCCTATCATTACATTGTTGTTCAGTTAGATTTAGAGAACTGTTTTATTATGGGGACTTTGCTGTTCATTGTTCAGCTTACTGAATTTAAGGCTTTCCTGTCTAATGTTTGTCTGGATCGTTGATAATCAAGAGGGGTTGGAGTTCTTGTAAGGGTTGTTGAAAGCAACCTCTTTCGGGGCTTGAAGTAGTTAGAGCAACTCAGACCATCCATTCGGCAATCCCTGTTTAATGTTAAATTCGCTTGCTCAGGTGTTTGTGTCGACCCTGGGTTTGGTCATATATAATCAGTAATGCCATGATCTTTGTCTCAACTACGGAACCACTGTTTAGTTTCTGCTTAAGGCCCAGGCATGCTTATTTGTATGATTGTTTGTTAATTAAGGTGGGAGACGTTCGTTTGATGTATAAAAGTGGAATGAGGAAGATTGCTGAGGTGTGAGGTAAGAAGAAAAATAAAACGAGTAAACATGTTGTAAGATAGCGAGGTAGGAAGGGATGTTGCTGATTTGTCTGTAAACTTTAACCTTTTATGAATCCAAAATTTCCACACTATAATAATAACAACCTGCAAATGATGATCCGAATGAAACCATAAAGACAAATGAAATATGTATTCCTGTTTAACCTGCCGGCAACTGTTGGTCTTTTTTCTTAAAATTAAAATAAAAAGGTTTGTGCCTTTTTGCAAGGTGTTTTGTCGAACCTGTTTGTTTCTGAACTGAGGCAGACAAGCAGGCTAAAATTTCTTGAATCATTTTCTTTACATTTGCTTTCCCACTTTGTTTTTCTATTTTAATTTTTTTTTTCTCACCTAATTGATAATGTATTCCCCAATTAGATGGAACATGAGGAAGTTTCGGGTCTGATATCAGAGCATCAGAAGGATATTGGGATGGTCATAGCATCAGAAGATAATGTCGTCTTTCCCATTGCATCAGCAGAGTTGTCCTGCAATTCCGTCTGTTCCTTCTCAAGACAAGGATATAATACAATGGGGACAGAAGAGCGATCAAAGTCAGGAACGAAACTGGGTGGCCTTATTGTATTCTGCTTGATAGTAATGGCAGTAGAAGTTGTAGGCGGCATGGAAGCCAACAGCCTTGCAGTCATAACAGATGCAGTGCATTTACTGGCTGATGTTGCTGGATTCTTCATCTCTCTTTTGGCACTGAGGGCTTCAGGCTGGGAGGCAACGCCTCACCAATCCTTTGGGTATAGTCGGTTTGAAGTTTTGGGTACTCTTCTTTCTGTGCAGCTGATATGGCTGATCTGCGGAGTCTTAACCTATGAGGCAATTGACAGAATTGTCAACAAGAATGCGGGGGTCAATGGAAGGCTCATGTTTGGTACTGCAGCGTTTGGTTTTGTGGTAAATCTAATCATGGTCATATGGATGGGACATGATCATTCCCATCATTCTTGTCATGATCATGGTCATCTTCACCATCATGAAGGGGAACTTGAGCATTCATGTGCGATGACTGAACAGGAAAAGAGTACGCTGGTATCAGGCCATGTTGTGGAGGAGAAACAAGTTTCCAACATAAACATCCAAGGGGCTTACCTGCATGTTGTGGTTGATTTAATCCAATCGGTTGGGGTGATGATTGCTGGGGCACTCATCTGGGCAAACCCGGATTGGTTAATAGCTGATCTTCTGTGCACACTTGGCTTCTCTGTTCTTGTTCTAGGCTCTACTTTGCCGATGCTTAGAGATGTTTTTAGCATACTGATGGAAAGGACACCGAGGGAAATCAATGTTGGCAAGCTGGAGAGTGATATCAAATGTATCAGTGGTGTTGAAGATATTCATGACCTGCATGTTTGGTCCATAACAAGAGGGAAGTTAGTGTTGTCTTGCCATGTAAATGCAGAAGCCGAAGCCAGTTCTTCACAAATACTTAATAGGATTAGGGATCACTGTGAGAAAGAATACAGGATTCATCATGTAACCGTACAAATTGAGCAGTAGGACATCTTTTTTTTTTTTTTTTTTGTTTTTTCTTTAAAAGAAATTTCCATAGAACACGTTTATAGCCTCTCACATTGCCCTCCACTTTCGGAGTCAAAGTGATCCCAGAATTAAGCCACCAAGGATCCAGCGTTTTGGGCACAAAATATTTGTGCCAGTTTGATATGAGGCTGCAACCGGTTTTGTTTAGTCATTCAGTAACTATCCAAACATGTGTATCTTTCCTTATTGTCGAATAGAAATACTTGTTTATCTGAATTATACACTCGTAAGTAAAAAAAAAAAACAAAAAAGAGGACGGCAGATGCAGAATGGCCTAGCAGCCAACCACGATGAGCAGTGCGAATACCGGATTAATTGGTTTCGCTTAGTCTGCAGAAAATTAAAAAAAATAAAAATAAAAATAAAAATTAAAGATGGAGTCGTGGTTGACACTGTATCAGCTCATCTGGAGAAAAGAAAAAAACAACTCTGAATAGAACGTGGAGGTTCTGCGCATACTACGACAGAAGATGTCAAACCATCTAGAGAATCTTTTCCTCGTTAGGTTACTGCCATTTCACCATAATCCATACCCCATAGATATGCTATAAAAAACTTTGAAAGAAAGAGAAACTTAGTGCCTGGGAATGTGATGGGCACGATCTACCTGAGCTCATTGACAATGCCAAATCACAGCTGAAAATCTTCTGCCTGGCTACAAAGGGGGAGGAGAGAAGCGTCCTCCTACTGCTTTTGGTCCTATAGTATCGGCTTATGACCATATTCAACTCCAAATACTCCAATTATCTTCAGGCGTTATGCACAAATCATTAATCGCTGTTGAAAAACGTTATAGACCAGGACTGCTACTAACATATACTGGGAAAGAAACAAGACAATATACATTGGAACAACTAACAGAGAACAAGTCAATGGTTTTGTGGCATATATAAACTTTCCTCAAATCAAAAGAGTCAAGTAGAGAAGAAAGTAGTGTTTCTGATTAACAATTCAGCAATCCATACACCTCAATTCCGCATGAAGGAGGTGGTAGAGAGGAATTGTTTGAAGAGATGGTAAAGGAAAGCTTCAGGACATGTACAAAATTGAACAAGCTTTCTATTACAAGTTAAGAAGTAACTCCACGAACAAACCCCAAGAACAAAATGAAATTCCTCGTATAGTTTCGCACCTCTATTTCTTCAAATGGATATGATATATCATCACTCTACATCGTTGCTATCCCTCAGCACCACTTTTAAAAGTAACATACAAGAAATAGACACAAGAAAGAACATAACATCCTCGAATTCTAAACAATATTTGTTTCTTCCATTTGACAAACTCAATGAAGTAAAAAAGGAAAAAAAGAGAAAAAAAAAAAGTAATCTACATGTCTCCCTCTCTCAGTCAAAAATCAGAAAGAAAACTAAAAAAAGAAAAAGGAAAAGGAAAAAAGAGACTAGCTGCTATCAATGTTTCTCCTTGCTCAAGTGCGATCTTAAGTGGAACAGCAACCTTTCTTTGTATTCCCAGAGCCATCAGCGACATTGATAGTGGTTCCTTGGCCAGGAATAGTGGAATTAGCAGCTGCTTCCTGAGCTGCCAATGCTTTTTTGCTTATGATATGGTAGATCTCCGTCAATATGGTTTGGAATGCCTTCTCAACATTTGTGGCCTCCAGTGCGGATGTCTCGAGAAATGAGAGACCTTCTCGCTCGGCCAATCCTTGACCATCCTCCTCCGCAACAGCTCTGAGATGATTTAAATCAGACTTGTTTCCAGCCATCATGATGACAATGTTAGAGTCGGCATGATCCCTCAACTCCCGTAGCCACCTCTGTACATTGTCAAACGTTTGTCTCTTGGTTATGTCATACACAAGAAGGGCACCAACTGCTCCTCTGTAATAAGCACTGGTGATGGCTCGGTACCGCTCCTGGCCAGCTGTATCCCAAATCTGTGCCTTAACTGTTTTCCCATCCACCTATGCCCAGGGAAAATAAAAATAAAAGAGTAGTTAGAGGCATTTTACCATCAGGACGTATACAAAGCCAACAAAATTTCATTAGGCACAACCAAGACAAATAGAGAATAAGGGCTTAAAACAAATGAGGTAATCACATTCTTGACGCAATTACATTACATTTTTCCAACAAATATATAGCATCCAAATCATATCACACGACTCTAAGCTACAGCAAACAGAGGGAGAAGAACCCAAAAGGTTAAGTCTTGTCATTGTACCTGTGTAGTGGGTACAGAGTAGCAAGGAATATTTCAAGGAAACAGCACTTTACAGGAACCAAGCAACTAACTTATTGTGGTCTAGAAAAGGAAAGATCCAATAGATCCAAGTTTTAAGATGAACCAAACCAACCCAACCAAAATTGACTCCCAAATCATAATAACAGAGACTACGCTCCACAATGATTAATTAGAGAGTTTAGCATAGTAGCAGGAGATGAATGAAGTTAATTAAGAGCGTTGAATAATAAGTAAACAAATAATGGGGATGAATAATGGAAAAAGTAAATGTGCAAAGAATAAAAAAAAAAAATGAGGAGGATAGCATGGGGATAATGATAGGAGATATACTTGGAGAGTTCTGGTGGCGAACTCGACGCCGATGGTTGATTTGGATTCCAAGCAGAACTCGTTTCTGGTGAACCTGGAGAGGATGTTGGATTTACCGACACCAGAGTCCCCGATCAAGACGATCTTAAACAAATAATCATACTCGTGATCCACCCTGTGCGCCATTACCACTCTCCTCAGATCTCTACACCCTGCCCGCACCAACCAAATCAAAATACCATCATCACTATCACTATCACTATCACTATCACGCACTCACCACAAAACAGCACTACACAAAAACAACACTACTCTACTCTATTCTACCCAACACAAAAACAGAGAAGACAAACAACAGATCTAAAACTGACTGAAACATAGGAGAAAAAAAAAAAAAACTAAAAGAAAAAGAATCCAGACGAAACGCAACATCACTTACAGATCGAGAAGAGATTCTTCCGTGTTGTTGTGCTGTGTGTAACGGCAACGGAAATGGTAGGACGGAGAGAGAGAGAGAGAGAGAGAGAGAGGGAACGGAATAAACGATGTGGGCAAAAAAACATAAAAGGTTTTGAAACTAGGTAATAAATATATACAATTTGGGCCTTGGAGACAAAACGATTTTTTTTTTAAAAAAAAAATTAGTTTGGACAATAAATAAAAAAAAAAAACACAAAATAGATCGTGGAAAAACGGTGCCGTGCGTCTTCTTGTGTTAAATTAAATAATAATAACGCGCTAAGTCACCACTACTACTGCTGGTGGTGGTGGTGAACTGGTGATGGTGGAGCTGATTTGCTTATTATTAAATTTTTTTTGTTTTTGTTCTGAAGCTGATTTGCTTAATAATGTCTGAGATGGCAACTGACACTGGCAGGCTGGCAGGTGGGTGCAGTGGGATGTTCTTATTGGGGAGTGATTTCCATCCACCCCCTTTTTTTCTTTATTTTTACTCTCACCTTGTTTTGCCTTCTCCTACCAATTAAGTAGTAGTAATCTGCTCTTTGTTTCCAAGAAAAAATATGTATATATTCTGCTCTTTGTAATGGCTTGATTCGCTGCAGTTTGTTCCAGGATTACCCACTGTGAGATCACTAATTATTAGCTGCCATATCTGCCTCCTCTGTTCTTTCCAAGTTCAACGTGGGATCGACCGACCATCCCTCTTCCTTTAATTCCGCATCTATTAACACGTTCTCCAGCTTCTGCATAATTTGATTTCCGGCTACTGTTTTTCTTTTCCCCGTAAACATAGAGACTTTACTTACTAAATAAAAGCTGAATTTTACAATGTCAATGGCTAGCCAATCTAGCTTAATATCTAAATCATACAAGAACAAGGAATAAAACAGATACATAAATAACAACATCTCAACATCACAGCATCGTGATCATGGGAATTTTTTGGAAAATATCTAGCCTGAATTTTCAGGTCTAAGCAATTGAAGATCTACGAGAAATAGGATAACCACTTGAGGAAGGAAATACCTGGTAATGGTAAACCAAGTAGAGATTTTTTGTAATGATCTTATCATGGTTAGTAACTTGGCGGAGAGACATATGAAGGAAATGAGTAAAACATGCTACTCGTTAGCCAATCAAAATCTAGAAAACCCAAAAGCAAGCTTCCCGAAACCTCTGTTACAGCCACTCCGATGTTGGCTCCTTTAGATATCTCAAACTAGGGCAAAAAAAAGCTAGACTTTGGAACCCAACCCTAAATCCCGGGTTGTCATTTTCATTAGTGTTGTCACCGTCGACGTCGTCTCCACCATTGTCGTCGGTGCTAAGGTTTGTCACCCGCCATCATCATTGGTATGTGCATGACACTTCATAACGGATTGAAACTCAAGAAACAAAGGTAGAGAAATCCCATTAGAATGCACACGAGTGCAACTAAGATTCACAAGTTGGTAAACCCAAACTAGACAGTGATAAGACTTAAGTGGGGGAAGTTATGGATCTGAGATTTAGTTCTAGAGCTGTAACTAAGAAAATTTGACTTTTGAAAAAGGAGTATTGAGAAAGATGTACTCCTCGATGAGAGAGAACAAGGAAAAGGACTTATGAGAAGGAGCCATCGTATCTGGGTAAACCAGATTTTTACAAAAGGGGGTGATGCTATATTATTTATGTGGATGTTTCTCTTATTTGCTCAAGTAAGTAGTATTCAGTCCTCCACCACTTAAAAAGGTTTCCTCCGTCATTTAATTTTTACCACATTCTTAGGACTAAGAGAAAGTCTTTTTTGAACGACTAAGAGAAAGTCTAAATGGCTACTTTTCATGATGTTGTTTGTCATCTTAAGTAGGAAGTAGAACACCTAAGGGTACCATTGAAAATTCTCTAAGTAATACTTTTGTAGCAGAGATGTTGGATTCGGGGGCTCGTCACAGAAGGGAAGGTGTTAGGCACTCATCCGTGTTTGGGTGAAAATGTGTGCAATTGAAGAACAGAAGTATACCATGGTGTAAGTGTGGAAACAAATCACAGCAACAATAATAAACAAAAATCGACAACAAAACAAAAAATAAAACATAATTGAGTTTGAGTTTCCACCACTAAAAACGACCTCCTTCTTCTCTAAGCTTAGAAATCTTTAGAGGTACAGTTATTTTGGAGAAATTTCGTGGAGGGGAGCAGTAAGAAGGAGTTAGCAAGAGGAGATCAAGAAGAGATTGAACATTGAGCTTAGGAGTGCAAGGAGAGTTGGGTTAGAACACAACCCGAAGTAAAGAGTTAGAGGAGAGCTACAAGAGGTTTGATTTCGATTTCTCTTTGATTTTTGCTTGCTGATTTCGTGATTGTTGCTGTTGTGATGATGATGATGTGATTCCTATGTGATACTATGAAAGAACTTCGTGAGCTTTGAACCCAGTCGTCGGGGTTCGTCGTGTTTAGGGCACCAGAGGTCGTCACTTTAATCCTAGGGTCGAGATTAAACCCCCTAGATCTGATGGTTGAGAGCTAGGATCAAGAAAAGAGAAAAAAAGAAGTTTCTGGAACGCTTGACCGCCTAGCCTTGGCGGTCATCTCGTCATGACCGCCATGGGCTGGCGATCATCTCGCAAAGACTGCCCAGGCCTGGCGGTCATGTCGCCATGACCGCCCGGGCTGGGGTACTGTTCATGTTATTCTCCTTTTTTTAGCCATATTCTCCTCAAATTCGACTTTTACTTGTTTTTCTCGCCATCTAAAATGTTCCCTGACCTAGAAACACTTCTAACTTGTAGCTTACACCCTGACTTTTCCTATTTATAAACTACACATCAAATTTTGCCTCTTTTCTACTCTTTTTACCATAAAAACACAAAACATGAAAAATATATTTTTAATTATGAATTTCTATGAAAATTAGAATTAAAAATTAACTGTAGATAATATGTGTTCATGGGCTGTCATTGTGGAGGATCCATATCTTATTAGTCTAGACTTTAAATCTATTTTTAGCCCAAAATTAAATTATCTCAATAATAATGGGTTAAAACAAATAAAAGTCCACACAAATAAAATAAATCATATTTCAACAAATCAGGCCTTATAACATATTTGAAACGTCCCGACCCGCATTTACCGTACACAGTAAACACGTGCCGGAACTGTAACGACCCACCCAAACAACCCCAGCATACAGTGTATATAACAAAAACTCGGGCTCAACAGTCCAAAATAAAAACATCAGAAATCTGGCCCTTCGGCCCAACAACAAAACATATCACCCGAACCCGGGATCATCTATAACATCATAATCGGCCCAATGGCCCAACAATAGCAATATA
Source organism: Turnera subulata (assembly GCA_028386065.3). Classification (NCBI taxonomy): domain Eukaryota; kingdom Viridiplantae; phylum Streptophyta; class Magnoliopsida; order Malpighiales; family Passifloraceae; genus Turnera; species Turnera subulata. Next base: position 104,029 of record JAKUCV010004976.1, read on the forward strand.
ATGCACAGCGGAAGACTTAACAACTCACAAAGACACTATATGTGACACTGATGCAAACTATGGATCCGAGTCCTGTCTAACGGATAACGCCGCAGCCTGTCTGGAATGCATCAAACCTGTACCACAAATAACTCATCCTACGGGATGAAAGCCCGCAGGTGAGGGGTGAGTCCGAAGTGCTCACAACCATGAATAGACGATCAACATGCAACACTATAAATTACTCAAAGTCGAAAACAGGCTTAACAGCCAGAATACACCAAACCAAAAGACTCGACCCAAAACTGGTCCAAGACCAAAAAGACTTAAAACAAAAATCCATTTTCCAATTTTATCTTTCTGAGCCCCGTCACGGATAAGCTAGGGGTCAGACCTGGTCATCAACATATTTCGGGTGCCAGACCAAATCCAAGAGAACCCAGGGATCGACATCCCAAAATAGTAACCCAGGGATAGACAACCCAAATATAATCACGGGATAGACATCCCAAGCATAGACATGCTTATCACAAGTAACCCAGGTCATGGCCACCACAAAACAGTCTCGTACCATCGAGTCTTACCTCTACTTACCACGTGACAATTATATTATAATCATTCAAACCAAATCACAGGGATCAACATCCCTAACCAAAATACCGGGATAGACATCCCATCTAAAACCGAGGATCGACATCCTTATCACAATTTATTATTTAACCCATTATTCTTAATACCAAAAAGACACAAGGATAAACATCCAAAAACCCATCAAGATACTGGGATAAACATCCCGACAATAGTCAAAACAATGGGATAAACATCCAGAATCAAACCACAGCAAATGCAACAACCAACAGAGAAATAATCATCAAACACAATAACCGAGTAATACAGGCACATATTGAAGGAAATCCGTCCTCACCTTAGCCGATTACTCAACTCTGAAGACAATGACCGGTCCAAAGTCGGCTTCTCGGGAAGCTGCCCGATATCAAAACCTACGCAACAAAACAATATACTCACATAAATGCACATAATCGGTATGCTATGATACCAATACTGCAAAATAAACCCATCCCGGTTACATATCCTTTTATTATCATCTTTCACCGAAAATATTATACCGTACGTATATCCGAATATAATTTCGGTACCATACTTTAAATAAAACTCTTTTCAAAATATTTTCATAAATTAATTATTCTTTTCCCAAAATCTAATCACCATAATTTTCTGGAAAAGATAACATATGTATATATATATATTTTCCAAAATATTTTTTTTCCAATTCCTCTTTTTTTTAAAAAAAAATATCATAACATATATATATTCCAAAATTTTCATATATATATTTTCCAGAAATTATTTAGTATATAAATATATTTTTTTCCAGAAAACAATTTATAAAAATAAAACCAGACTATTATCTTTTTCCTCTTATTTTTTTTAAACGGACTAGGCCAAGTCCTATCCCAGCCCATCTCAGCCCAGCCTAGTGGACCAGGCAGGAGCCCAGGCACAGACCCAAACCGGGCCCAGCGAGACAGGCCCGCGCCCAAAGCCTTAATCCAGGCCCAAGCGCAGACCACAGCCCGCCCAGTCAGCCCACAGGGTCAGCCCAAAACCCAAAAGCCAAGCCCACCCGGATCCACAAGAATCCGGGTCAAACCTGACCCATCACAAGACCCATCCGGGTCGAGGCCAACCCGGCTGCTCACCTAGCGTGCCCAGCGGCGGGACGGCGAGGCGACGAGCGGCAAGGCGTGGCGACGAGCGGCAGCGTGGTTGTGGCAGTGCGAGGTGGTCGACAGCAGGAGGAGCAGCGGGTCGGGTCGTGCGAGGAAGAGGAGGGGCGGCAGGGGCAAGGTCGGCCAGAGGAGGAAGGAAAAGGGGAGGAGAAGGAGGAGGAGGAAGAAAAGGAGAAGAAGAAAGGAAGAGAGGGAGGGGAGGAGCTGGTGGTGCCGGCGTGGGGTGGTGGTTTGGTGGTGGCGTCGGTTGGCCGGCGATTGACGCAGGTGGTGGCGCTGCGACTTGGGTGGGTCACGGAGGATGGTGGTGTCGGTCGGCGGTGTAAAGGAAGGGGAAGATGGTGGGGACGGTGGTGGCGGGTTACAGTGGTGGTGTATGTGTGTGTGTTTGTGTTTGTGTTTTGTTGTTCATTTTCTCTTTTTTTTTTTTCTGGTTTTGCTTGAGTTTTTGTGTTTGAGTTTGCAGAGTGCAGAGTGAAGCAGGGTAAGCACGGGAAAAAGAAAAGAATCACAGGCTACACAGGGACGTCACGGGCAGCACAGGTAAGAGGCGGCTGCGTGACTCAATCACGCAGTCGTGTCTAGACCGGACCAGAAAACAACTGATACACCCACTTAGTTATTTTTCGGTGGGTTAAAAGACGCAGTGTGTCCTTTCACTTTTTCGATTTCAATGTTTATGTCCCTCTTTTTTTTATTTCAAACATTATGTCCCCGAACCTGTTTGAAATGAAGCAATGTCGTCCAAATTACCTCCAATTCCCGGTCATCCAATCACTATCTGCCACGTGTCTTGAGGGTCGGGGCCCGACTACCAGGTGGAAATTTTTTTATTCCCCTCCCTCTATTTTCCGGATTTTTATGTTTTTCAGGAAAAAAAATAATTTTAATCTGAGAGGAAAATTTTCCCAACTGCAAAAAAAACAAGGTTTAACTTTTAATCTGACACCTGCTTTCCACTACCAATCAACTAAGATTATTCCAGTGAAACCCAAAAACAATAAAAAAAGAAAAGAAGAAATATCCGTTGATTTTTCCTATAAATTGAGAGGGAGCAGCTTAGTCATCACAACACTACCATTACCAAGGCAATTAGCTTTTTTTTATTTTATGAACACGATTCTTTATTAATGAACAGGAATAAAAGGAAAATAACAAGAAAGCCAAAGTCAACTAACGAATGACTTTGCCAAAGAAAAGAAAACCAATCTGTACAAATACGCTACCCAGAAAAACATACACGAACTTGGACCAACAAAACCAACTCTGCATTTTGGACCATTTCACACTAACACGCTCTCCGACCGAATTAATAGATCAGAAAAGCCATACGGGAAACTTGGATTTCTGGCTTTGAACCACAACATAGCCCTAAACAACACTGTATCCATCATCATATCACAAAAAAAAACAACAATATCCCAATGAACTTCCTTAGCTTCAAAAATCAGTTTGTTTCTAGAGATCCATATATTCCAAATGTTTGCAAAAAATATCACCATCCATGAAGCTCTAGCTTTTAGAGGCCTAACCAAACCCATCCATTGAGTAAAAAAATTTTAGAAGTTTCATGGTGAACACCAGCTGACACCCCGCCAGTGACAAAACCTACACCAAACCCTCCAACTAGCTATACCCACTGAGAAGAATTTAAGATGTCTCTAGCCACACAACTAGCCACCCTCTCTCAACAATGGCCCTATTCTGTGGCCGTGATATTCCTTGTTCCAATCCTTATGATCCTTCTGTTCAAAGCGAAAGGTTAGGGAGGACTGAAACACCCACCAAGCCCCCCATGTCTTCCCATCAGAGGCAACTTTCTCTCGGTCATTTCATCGAACACCTGGCATCACAGCTCCATCCGCCCCCACGACACATACAGATTCAGCAAAGAATTCGATATATAAATATCGCTAGAATAGCCGAGTTTCACGATATGGGAGTGTACGCAGCGGCCTTGTCCGAAGTCTTTGGAATCGGAGAGGGACTTGAGGAGGAAAGGGTAGGTGTAGTTGTTGTGGGCAATGGAGTGGCAGAGCATGTAGGAGTAGACAGAGTGAGGGAGGGACACCGGGGGTGTGGGAGTGGGCGAAGGCCTTGATGAGGGAGTTGCAGGTGAAGACATGAGAGCGGGTGTGGAGGTGGGAGATGAAGAGAGGGAGGAATGTAGTTGGAGAGGAGATGGATGTTACAGAAGATAAAGGTAGGGGAATAAAAATAATAAAAAAAAATAATTTAATTTTTTTCCTCCAATATATAAAATTCTAGAAAATAGAGGGAGTGGAATAAAAAAATTTCCACCTGGCAGTCGGGCCCCGACCCTCAAGACACGTGGCAGACAGTGATTGACCTGGAATTAGAGGTAATGAAACGCCCCGACCCGTATTTACCGTACACAGTAAACACGTGCCGGAACTGTGACAACCCAGCCCAACAAGGCCTAGCATACAGTGTATATCACAATAACTCGGGCTCAACAGTCCATAATAAAAACATCGATAATATCTCAACACAGCCCAATGGCCCAACAATAACATATCAAAACTGGCCCAATGGCCCAACAATAATAAAAACATGCACAGCGGAAGACTTTAAATAACTAACACTGTATGCGACACATGCAATCTATAGATCCAAGCCCGTCCAAGGGAAACGTCGCAGCCTGTCTGGAATGCACCAAGCCTGTACAACAACATCTCATCCTACGGGATGAAACCCCGCAGGCGAGGGGTGAGTCCGAAACGCTCACCGACAAAAGATAAACAGTGATATATTCAACCATAACACTTTCGAGGTAAACACAACAATCGAATCAGATGAATCTATCACAAACAACATAATAGTGGAAATCATCGCAAACAACACGACAGAGGACTCTCACCAAATCATATCAAGCTCAACCAATCACATCACAAGAAAATTACCATAACAACTATATCAAGACCAATGAACGCTTAATTATTTTTATTACCAATTTTTATCTTCCGGGCCCCATCACTGGACAAGCTAGGGTCGTACCTGGTTATTAACTAATTCTGGATGCCAAGCCCCACCACAATCCGGGATCAACATCCCCATATCTCAAATCCGGGATCAACATCCCAATATCTCAAATCCGGGGTCAACACCCCAATATCACAAATCCGGGATCAACATCCCAATATCATAAATCCGGGGTCAACACCCCAACCAACAAACCCTCTGGCAAGGCACCACAGAACTAGTCTCTAACCATCTAGTCGTACCACTACTTTCCAAGTGACAATTACATCATCTCAATTAAATTCCAATTTTCATTCCAATTTCCGTTATCCTTTTCCCAATTATCCACAATCAATAATCCAACATCATCCTCAACACATCATCCAAGAATCAATATCACAATCCAGTAATTACTCAACTTTTAATCATCACAGGATATTTCTCAGCACAACCAGTCAACAATTTCATATCACCAAACTTTCACATCAAACAATTCAACAATATTTCCAACACGACATACACAGGACTAACACGTTTCTGCAACAACATCAACAATGCCATAACAATCATGTAACAGTCAACAATCATCCAGCAGATCAAACAAACAACAAAAACACACAAACCACAAAACTACACACACAGCATTACGGGCACATATCAGGGTTTATCCATCCTCACCTGGTATGTCTCTGAAACTGCTATCCGGTCAAGTCCCGATACCCTATATGTACATATAGGAACACAATAATCACTTATAATGCACAACATAATGATTATGCATGATACCGGTTTAGAAATCGTTATACGGCTTGCCTTATATCCAATTTCTTTATTATGGAATTAACCTCTTTATTCATTATACCATTTATACTTAATTTCAAATTAAAGACCGAAACCGAGTTTCCTATCGATATTCTAATTAATACGTTTATATACACGTATATTTACACATAAATCGATACTAGATTAAACGTATATCTTGTGTAACCATATTTATACTTATATAGTAGATAATCCCCACTTTACCATATATATATTTATGTGATAAATAAAATGGTAACTTCTTTATTTAGTTAAACATACTTTTAATAGGACATATATATATATAGTCATTTATACATATGTGTTTATAACTCATAAATAATCATATTTATATATATATTTTTTTTAAGTTTACCTTTGACATCTAAATCAAGTAAATAAGTATAATTGGGCCTTTAACTATCAACCGTCCAAGTGTACATTAAATAAACCGGATTACTATAGGTCTTTCTAATAGTCCAATAAGAATAAAATTATAAATCGAATTACAAAGCATAAATGGAATTAAAGGTTAATATTTAATTAATTAAATTAAATCTTTATTTTAAATTAAACAATTAAGAGTCCGGGCTCATTAACGTTGTTCGGGTTTCGTTATTAGAATTCGGGGTCCGTTGGTAATGCATATATGTCACGGTAATATGGGCCTCCGCACGTTCGGCCCGTTTTCGAGTCCGTGTGCAACCGAGCCCAAACCCGAGCTCATGGTATTAACAAGTCCAAGGAATTACCGAGCAATAAGTCCACCGAGTCCCGCCTCTTGAGGCATGCACTGTTCACTCCGGAGTTGCCCGGGCCTCGCCGGAAAATCCCGAGGCTTCGCCGGAATAGACCCGAGACTCGCCGGAAACTCGCCGGATTCCGGCCGGAGTACTGTTCACTGCAGACCACGACAACATACAAACCCACCATCCAAGCCAACCAACAACTCCATTGCCATACCCAAAGCCACCCACGTCCACAGCATCGGCAGAACCATGGTCACACATACACACCCACCTTGGCAAACCCTCGTATACAACACAACCAAACGGATCCGGTCAACACAAAACCGAAACAACAAGTCCGATTACAACAACCGGAAAGGAACGAATTAAAGAAAGCAGAAGGGGGAAGGGGTCGTCGTGGCCCTTACCCACGCGGCGGCGACGATGACGCTCCTCTGCTCGGCAGAGGGAGGCGGCTCGGGTTCATCTTAGTGGAGGCGTCGTCATCTAGATGTAGCAGCGGTGGCGTGTGGCTGTCGGCACTGGAGGGAAGGCGGTGATGGACAGAGAGGCAGATCAGGGCGACAGCATGGCGAGGACGAACAGCAATGGTCGGCGACGGCGGCTGTTTGCAGCGAGAAAGATGGCGGCGGCGCTTCCCTGGCCTTGCTGGTGGTCGCGAGCAGAGGCAGGGGCGGCGGCTCGCCATGACGACGGAGGAAGAAGAAGAAGACTAGATGATGATGATGGCGGCAGAGAAGGGAGAAGAGGAGAGTGTGGCGGCGACTGGTCGAAGGGGAAGGATGAGGGCGGCGGCGTCTTGGTGACGGCGAGGAGGATGAGGAGGCAGCTGTTGAGGAAGGAAAAAGGAGAAGGGGAAGGGAGGAAGAAGACATGGGAGAAAAGAAAAGAGAAGTGGAGAGGCACTGATGGCATGAGGAAATCGGGAGGAGGAGGTGAAAATAAAGAAGAGAAGAGAAGATGAAAACAAAAAGGAAGGAGGCAACAAGTCACGGGAAGGAAACGAAAAGGAAGGGTGGGCCGGCGGCTGAAAATAAAAGAGAAGGAGAAAAGAAAGAAAAAAGAAAGAAAAGGAGAAGAAGAAAAGAAAAGAAGAAGAGAGGTGGGGCCCGCGCAGCCGGGGAAAAACCGGGAAAGAGAAGAAACGTTGCCGGGAAAGAGGAAGAGGAAGGAAAAGAAGGAAGAAGAGTGGCTCGGGGCAACCACATTCGGCCGGTCCGGATTCTCGCGTCGGAATCTCATAGACGCAGGGATACTCCCGTCTTTCCGACAAATTCCGTCCCGAGTCCGAAAATACAACTTGGGCTCGGAAAATCCGATTAATTCCCCTGAACGTCGTCCAAGTCTCGGAACTAGAAACCGAGGCTCGGTTAGTCAAGAAGATACTCCCGAGCGCGGGAAAACTCTCGATTTCGAAAAACGACTCCCGTTTACTGTGAATTAATTACCCGAGATTAATTCAACAGTAAATCACGGTGAAACAATTTCTACAATCCCGGTAAAAATCAAAAATTTTACCCTTGCTGTTACAGTCTACCCACCTTAAAAAGAATTTCGTCCCCGAAATTCCATCTTATCCGTGGGTCCTACCACGATAAGTTTCTGGCACACTCTGCCAGGTGTCCAACTCAACATGAGATACCGCTTATACCCTTAAGCGACATCTCATCCGCTTATAAATACCAAACCTCACAGCTGAGACATGCATTCTCAGCCATGGACTCTCCACTTCGTTCTCGAACAACTTCAGACTCCGAGAACAACAGCTACATCGGCGGCACAGCTTTCCCAACAAGCTCCAATGAAGAGCTTCCAAAGAAGCGATTCAAGACCAACATCATCGGTCTGGAGGAGCACATGGTGGTCTCCTCAAAGCGACGGAAGAAGCGTGCCGGCAAGAAAGCTGAGGACATGAAAGGCAAGGCGGTAGCTGAGAGCAGTACACCGCAACAGAAGTTGTCGCAGCTGAACGTCTCTCTGAGGAAGATCAGCTCGGCGGTGGCACAAATTGAACTGGCGTGCGCGGAGCTGTTCCCGCATTTAAGGAACGTTCAACAGCTTGTAAAAGACCTTGAGAAGCAAGTAGCTCCTTAGAGCACTTCTTCTCTGTTGTAACACCTTTATGAAATAAATAAAATAAATTTCCTTTTTAAATCAAAATTCTTTTGTGTTAAAAAAAATCTTGTGTTAAATAGGAAAACAAAACGTGTCAAGGCAGATTAAAATCAACCATAAGATTATAAAATCAAATATAAAGGAATCAAAAATTAAAACTCAGTTAACAAAATCAAAACAGAAAGAAATTAAAACAAAACATGTTTCCATGAACGGTGTTCGTATCGGGAACATCCTCGAATCACGAAACGTACCGTACAACTAACGGTGACGTCGGTTAACCTCGTGAAAAAGACATCCATTAACTGGCAAGGCGATGATCACGGGAATGTCCTGTGTCCCGCGATGGACGCGTTACCCACTTGTTCACAATTTCCGCATAAGCCAAAACATCTGTCAAGGCTCGTATCTCTCCACGATGTCCGAACAGCTGTGAGCTTGTCGCACATGCGCTCTACTCGAGATACGGTCCCATCCGTGTAGCCTCAACGGTCACGGATGCAAGTGATAAAAGATGCAAGAAAAATATAGCAAGACCGTGGAAAGAAAGACAAGATAGCCAGAGCGAAATAAAATCATGTGTTGAAAATAGGCTGAAAATCTCTGGCATGAGTCCGAAAAACGCGTAAAGCAATAAATGCAAGCAACGGTAAATTCAAAAAAAAAACAAAATCTTGAAAATCAAAAACGGTAATCACGCTCCCCATAAGAGTATAAAAGAAGGAGCGGTGATGAGTAAATTATTAAAAGCATTAAAAGCAACAAACACTCAAGCAAACAAAACCACAAAACTCCGAAAAAACCAAACACAAACACGTTCCAACACAATGCCTGCTCCTTCATCCGTCTTCTTCATCGAAGGTGCCAATCTTGGCAGAAGGAACCGACTGGCTTACAGCATGGCCAACGAACGTGCTGAAGAGCTGCCGAACGAGCTCGGCAGAATGCCACGCCTGGTCTTTGTCGACGAACTCTACTCGTCGCGGTTCTTCGTCACTCCAATGGAAGAGGTGTTCTTCCTAGAGGACCATGGGACACTGAGGACTTCCTACTACGGCTCAGCAAATTTCGTGATGTTCTTCATCTCGGATAGGCTTCAAGAGTTCAACCTGGAGTCCACTTGCCAGACTGTGGAGCAAGGTGCTTACTACCAGCTCGCAATGACAGCCCAGAGCATACCCAGAATGACTCGGCTACCTCCAACTTGGCCCAAGGTACGGCTACTGGTGTAGAATTGCAGAGGAGTTGCAAGGCGTGCATAGGAGTTCTCGCGCACTCTGAGGGATCTGAAGAACCAGTACAAGCCCAACATGGTTCTTCTGACGGAGACGCAGTGGCAACCACGAGACGATCACGGTCTGATTCCACTCCGATTCCCTCAAGCTAACTGGTTCGAGATTCCTGGCCAGCGCGATAGAGGCGGCATGTGGTTCTCTTGGAGCGACAGAGTCACGGTTAACGTCAACAGTGACGCAAACAGCTTCCGTGTCAACGTCGTTGCAAACCGTTAAATGTATTTTCTTTATTTTTTTTGAAAAAATATCAAAATCAATGTATTATTTCCCTTTTTATGAAATATCAATGTATTATTTCTGTTGGCAATCAATATATCAATATTTCCCTTTGTCAAAAATCAATGTAATATTTCTCTTGTATTTTCAATATTATCAGTATTAATAATATTCGTATTTTCGCATATTATGGCATCATTACCTCTTATGTGTATGTTCTGCGACAGCTGGCGTCCCTCGACTGGATCCATAATGCACTAACTAAATGATGTAAGATAATAAACAACTGGATCGAACTATGCAAACAAGACAACAACACACATAGACTGCCCGACAAGACCTAACCCCCGCTCCGCTACCAAAATGAAACGCCCCGACCCGTATTTACCGTACACAGTAAACACGTGCCGGAACTGTGACAACCCAGCCCAACAAGGCCTAGCATACAGTGTATATCACAATAACTCGGGCTCAACAGTCCATAATAAAAACATCGATAATATCTCAACACGGCCCAATGGCCCAACAATAACATATCAAAACTGGCCCAATGGCCCAACAATAATAAAAACATGCACAGCGGAAGACTTTAAATAACTAACACTGTATGCGACACATGCAATCTATGGATCCAAGCCCGTCCAAGGGAAACGTCGCAGCCTGTCTGGAATGCACCAAGCCTGTACAACAACATCTCATCCTACGGGATGAAACCCCGCAGGCGAAGGGTGAGTCCGAAACGCTCACCGACGAAAGATAAACAGTGATATATTCAACCATAACACTTTCGAGGTAAACACAACAATCGAATCAGATGAATCTATCACAAACAACATAACAGTGGAAATCATCGCAAACAACATGACAGAGGACTCTCACCAAATCATATCAAGCTCAACCAATCACATCACAAGAAAATTACCATAACAACTATATCAAGACCAATGAACGCTTAATTATTTTTATTACCAATTTTTATCTTCCGGGCCCCGTCACTGGACAAGCTAGGGTCGTACCTGGTTATTAACTAATTCTGGATGCCAGGCCCCACCACAATCCGGGATCAACATCCCCATATCTCAAATCCGGGATCAACATCCCAATATCTCAAATCCGGGGTCAACACCCCAACCAACAAACCCTCTGGCAAGGCACCACAGAACTAGTCTCTAACCATCTAGTCGTACCACTACTTTCCAAGTGACAATTACATCATCTCAATTAAATTCCAATTTTCATTCCAATTTCCGTTATCCTTTTCCCAATTATCCACAATCAATAATCCAACATCATCCTCAACACATCATCCAAGAATCAATATCACAATCCAGTAATTACTCAACTTTTAATCATCACAGGATATTTCTCAGCACAACCAGTCAACAATTTCATATCACCAAACTTTCACATCAAACAATTCAACAATATTTCCAACACGACATACACAGGACTAACACGTTTCTGCAACAACATCAACAATGCCATAACAATCATGTAACAGTCAACAATCATCCAGCAGATCAAACAAACAACAAAAACACACAAACCACAAAACTACACACACAGCATTACGGGCACATATCAGGGTTTATCCATCCTCACCTGGTATGTCTCTGAAACTGCTATCCGGTCAAGTCCCGATACCCTATATGTACATATAGGAACACAATAATCACTTATAATGCACAACATAATGATTATGCATGATACCGGTTTAGAAATCGTTATACGGCTTGCCTTATATCCAATTTCTTTATTATGGAATTAACCTCTTTATTCATTATACCATTTATACTTAATTTCAAATTAAAGACCGAAACCGAGTTTCCTATCGATATTCTAATTAATACGTTTATATACACGTATATTTACACATAAATCGATACTAGATTAAACGTATATCTTGTGTAACCATATTTATACTTATATAGTAGATAATCCCCACTTTACCATATATATATTTATGTGATAAATAAAATGGTAACTTCTTTATTTAGTTAAACATACTTTTAATAGGACATATATATATATAGTCATTTATACATATGTGTTTATAACTCATAAATAATCATATTTATATATATATTTTTTTTAAGTTTACCTTTGACATCTAAATCAAGTAAATAAGTATAATTGGGCCTTTAACTATCAACCGTCCAAGTGTACATTAAATAAACCGGATTACTATAGGTCTTTCTAATAGTCCAATAAGAATAAAATTATAAATCGAATTACAAAGCATAAATGGAATTAAAGGTTAATATTTAATTAATTAAATTAAATCTTTATTTTAAATTAAACAATTAAGAGTCCGGGCTCATTAACGTTGTTCGGGTTTCGTTATTAGAATTCGGGGTCCGTTGGTAATGCATATATGTCACGGTAATATGGGCCTCCGCACGTTCGGCCCGTTTTCGAGTCCGTGTGCAACCGAGCCCAAACCCGAGCTCATGGTATTAACAAGTCCAAGGAATTACCGAGCAATAAGTCCACCGAGTCCCGCCTCTTGAGGCATGCACTGTTCACTCCGGAGTTGCCCGGGCCTCGCCGGAAAATCCCGAGGCTTCGCCGGAATAGACCCGAGACTCGCCGGAAACTCGCCGGATTCCGGCCGGAGTACTGTTCACTGCAGACCACGACAACATACAAACCCACCATCCAAGCCAACCAACAACTCCATTGCCATACCCAAAGCCACCCACGTCCACAGCATCGGCAGAACCATGGTCACACATACACACCCACCTTGGCAAACCCTCGTATACAACACAACCAAACGGATCCGGTCAACACAAAACCGAAACAACAAGTCCGATTACAACAACCGGAAAGGAACGAATTAAAGAAAGCAGAAGGGGGAAGGGGTCGTCGTGGCCCTTACCCACGCGGCGGCGACGATGACGCTCCTCTGCTCGGCAGAGGGAGGCGGCTCGGGTTCATCTTAGTGGAGGCGTCGTCATCTAGATGTAGCAGCGGTGGCGTGTGGCTGTCGGCACTGGAGGGAAGGCGGTGATGGACAGAGAGGCAGATCAGGGCGACAGCATGGCGAGGACGAACAGCAATGGTCGGCGACGGCGGCTGTTTGCAGCGAGAAAGATGGCGGCGGCGCTTCCCTGGCCTTGCTGGTGGTCGCGAGCAGAGGCAGGGGCGGCGGCTCGCCATGACGACGGAGGAAGAAGAAGAAGACTAGATGATGATGATGGCGGCAGAGAAGGGAGAAGAGGAGAGTGTGGCGGCGACTGGTCGAAGGGGAAGGATGAGGGCGGCGGCGTCTTGGTGACGGCGAGGAGGATGAGGAGGCAGCTGTTGAGGAAGGAAAAAGGAGAAGAGGAAGGGAGGAAGAAGACATGGGAGAAAAGAAAAGAGAAGTGGAGAGGCACTGATGGCATGAGGAAATCGGGAGGAGGAGGTGAAAATAAAGAAGAGAAGAGAAGATGAAAACAAAAAGGAAGGAGGCAACAAGTCACGGGAAGGAAACGAAAAGGAAGGGTGGGCCGGCGGCTGAAAAGAAAAGAGAAGGAGAAAAGAAAGAAAAAAGAAAGAAAAGGAGAAGAAGAAAAGAAAAGAAGAAGAGAGGTGGGGCCCGCGCAGCCGGGGAAAAACCGGGAAAGAGAAGAAACGTTGCCGGGAAAGAGGAAGAGGAAGGAAAAGAAGGAAGAAGAGTGGCTCGGGGCAACCACATTCGGCCGGTCCGGATTCTCGCGTCGGAATCTCATAGACGCAGGGATACTCCCGTCTTTCCGACAAATTCCGTCCCGAGTCCGAAAATACAACTTGGGCTCGGAAAATCCGATTAATTCCCCTGAACGTCGTCCAAGTCTCGGAACTAGAAACCGAGGCTCGGTTAGTCAAGAAGATACTCCCGAGCACGGGAAAACTCTTGATTTCGAAAAACGACTCCCGTTTACTGTGAATTAATTACCCGAGATTAATTCAACAGTAAATCACGGTGAAACAATTTCTACAGTCCCGGTAAAAATCAAAAATTTTACCCGGGCTGTTACAGGTAATTTGTACGACATTGCTTCATTTCAAACAGGTTCGGGGACATAATGTTTGAAATAAAAAAAAGAGAGACATAAACATTGAAATCGAAAAAGTGAAAGGACACACTGCGTCTTTTAACCTTTTCCGGTGTGATTTTCCGAAGATTCCGGGACTCAAAAAATACCAACTTAGGCCCGAAAAATCCACGGAAAAATCCCGAGCGCAGGAAAACCCTTGGTTACGAAAAACGATGTCCGATTTACCTTGAATTAATTACCCAAGATTAATTCTTTCGGTAAATCACTGTAAAAAGACTTTTACAGTCCCGGTAAAAATCTAAATTTTTACCCGGGCTGTTACAATATTCTAGCCCAAGATTAAATCAACTCATTAATCACCAAATAAAATATATTAAAAGCCCAATTCAACTAAATTTTAATATTTTATTAAATTAAATTTTAGACATATTCTAGCCGAAAATCAAATCATCAATCTATAGGCACAAACACATCCACAATCCAAAGTAATAAAATATTCATGAATCAAATTTGAGTGTTCACAGTAAGTAAGGAATGACACTCAAGAAGTGTCCGGAGAAGATTAATAGCTATAAATACATTATATCCAATTATTTTCATCCAGTAGAATACGAGTATATGATTGGAATTAGGAATGATTTTATTACCAATTTTTATTCATTTTCAAAAACTTTTTTAGTTTTTCAGGATTTTAAAAACTTATTATTTTTTATTCTATTGTTTTTAGAATTTAAATTTTAGATAAGTGAAAATTTTCAAAGAGATAAATTTAGGAAAAAAAATATAATTTTTGCAGGTCTCATTGTCCGGGTGACAACGGTAAACGAGATGACCCCATCTTTATTGAATTGAGGGACATAGTAGATGAAATTAAAAATATAGGGACAACAATAATAAAATCAACAAAGTTTAGGGATATAAAAGGGCTTTTTAACCAACAGAAAAAAAGAGGGAAAGCAAAGAAGGGTGCGGGAAGAGAGAGAAGGCCCAGAGGGAAAGCCCAGATTCTCCTCCAGTGAGTGAGACAGTCTGTCAGGGTTCACTGAACTCGTGGCCTCTGGCGCTGCTTCACTTCATAAAATCCCACAGACCCACACTCAACAACAAACAAACAACAGACAACTATTACTACACTCTTCTTTCTTTCTACCCAAAAAAAGAAAAAAGAAAAGAAAAAAAAAAGCATTCTTCTTTCTTATTCACTTGCCATTACTTACTTTCTGGCTCTCTTTTATTTCTTTCTGTTTTTGTCGTTCCCAGTCGGATTGATAGATATCAACGTCTCCCTTTGGTTTCATTTTTCTTCTTCCTTGGCTTCAATTCCCTTCCCTTCCCTTCCCTTCCCTTCCTCTCTCTCTCTCTCGTTTCCTCTCAAAATGGCTTCCGTCATCGAATCTTGCTGGCTGGTAATTCTCCGTCTTCCTTTCTCCACCTAACCTCTCCATTGTTTTTGCTTCTCCGGATCTGTACACTCACACTTCTACCACATTCACTGCTTGAAGAAGCTTTGCTTGCTCCAAGATTGCTAGATCTTTCTCCTTCTCCGTTATTATTCTCTTCCTTATTTTCCTCTTTCACTTGGCTGGTTGCTGTTAGCAGTTAAACTGGAAATAATGTATATGTATTTTTTTTTTATTTTTTATTTTTTGTTTTGTAACAAACGATGAAGGAATACTAGGCGGAGTGCATTTCGTGCTTAGTCTAACTATGAGATCTCCGTTACCAAATTGATAACGCTAAATATGCTTTGATGCTTAATGTGTGTGGGCTCCTCCGAAAATATATGCTACGTTTTGTTCATTCTTTGATATATATGTGTTTTTCTTTTATTTTCTTTTTAGTTGGTTGGGTTTGGCTGATTCTGTTACATGTCGCTATCCAAGTTTGTTACGCGTCTGCGAATTGTGGCATTCTCATTTTAATTGGTACCGGAGGAGGAGGGGGAAGGAGGAGAGGGGATGTGGTGTGGTGTGCTATATGGTCTCTCCCTTACTTAACTGTTTGTTTGTTTTTGTGTGTAAAATTGTGGGCGCAGTATCTGATCACGCATTTCAGTGATTTCCAATTGGCCTGCCTGGGGAGCTTCTTTCTTCACGAGAGCGTCTTTTTCTTGTCGGGACTCCCTTTCATATATCTCGAGAGGGCGGGATGGCTTAAAAAGTACAAGATTCAGGTTTCACTTCCTCTCTTCTTCTCCTCCTCCTTCTTCTTCTTCTTCTTATTATTATTACTGTTGCTTGCTTGCTTGCTTTATGCACTCGCTACTTTTAGACATGCACATGCACTCACAAGATTCAGGTGTTTTTTTTCCTTTTCAAATGCATAATCATTATTCTTCTCAATGCTTGAATTTCTCTTCTACTGTGATTACTGATTGCATTTCCTTTGCAGAGTAAAAACAACACTCCTGCTGCCCAGGAGAAATGTATCACTCGCCTAATTCTGTACCATTTTGGTGTTAATCTACCTGTAATGCTGCTATCATATCCTGTGTTCAGATCCATGGGCATGCGAAGTAGTCTTCCTCTGCCGTCCTGGTATTTTCAGGTTCTTTATATACTTGATTAATCTTTTGTGAAGTGGGATGCTGTAAAATCTCATCCCATGTTGCAGTAAATATGATACTGGCTTCCCTTGCCCTGCACATAACTTTCATGTTTTGGTCGTTGTTTGTGAAGGATAGTCATGCCATATTCTGGTTTGGTAATGCAGGAACGTAATCTTGACGCAGATAATATTCTACTTCATCTTGGAAGATTTTGTGTTCTACTGGGGACATCGGGTATTGCACACAAAATGGCTTTACAAACATGTTCACAGTGTTCATCATGAGTAAGTCATAATGTCGAGACCTTCTATTGTTCCTTCAAGGTGCCTTTCGAATGTAGCTATTAAACATGCGTGTGAATGCAGATATGCTACACCGTTTGGATTGACTTCTGAATATGCTCATCCTGCTGAGATACTATTCCTTGGTTTTGCTACCATCGTTGGCCCTGCCATCACTGGTCCCCATCTGATAACTTTGTGGTTATGGATGGTACTTCGAGTCCTGGAGACTGTTGAAGCGCATTGTGGTTACCATTTCCCATGGAGTCCGTCCAATTTTCTACCCTTGTATGGGGGGTGAGTTCCCCTTTCTGATATGTTTGACTCGAGCTATATGTTTTAGGATCAATTTTTAGTGAGCTTATGACTTCTGTTTCATGACTTTGCAGTGCGGATTTTCATGATTATCATCATCGCTTGCTGTACACTAAATCTGGAAACTACTCATCTACTTTCACCTACATGGACTGGTAAGTTGTCGCTTATGCTGTACAATTATATGCTGTTTTTGTCCCTTAAAAAGTAGGCCATGTGAATTGGCATTCTATGATATGCTCTGGGAGATGTTTCTTGAGTTCTTGTCATAGGAATTGCTGCAGGAGAATGTGTAGGATCTGCAGGAGGGAACTCCTCCATTCAAGTCCAGCCAAAGGATATTCAATTCATAGCGCTACGCTATCTTTAACTTCAGTCATTCTGAATAAGAAAAAATAAAAAAAACTGCAGACATTCTGCTCAATCTCACAAGAGCATATGGATGCTCACACACAGACATCCAAAAAGCATGTGCATGCATGTGACGTGTTTTGGGTCCTTGTCTTTTATGACTGAGTCATCACTGCATTTTGGAATTGTTAAAATTTGGATTTGCTTTATTTAAACAGCTGTATCTGGAATCAGTGGTCATCAATGGGTGTATATATCGCGCTTGCTTAATCCTTAGGTTCTCTTGACACGATATAGGCTTCATATTACATGATCTTAAAATTATATATAGGTGGTCTTAATAAAAGAATTACCATCCTAATTCTGTTATTTTTCTATACATGTATGATGTTGGAAGAATAATCAATATGCACATGTTTATCAAAATTTTCTTTACTTGTTGCAATTAGTATTAATGTCGATAACAAAGGGAAAAAAAAAGAAGAAAAGAAACGAGTTGTGATAATCTGACACCGTGCATTGACCAATTCTACTTGATGGAATTCAGACACTTATTGGAGATGGTTTCCGCCAATCGTGTGTCACACTTTCTCTGTTGTGGTTAAAACTGGTCTTTCTTCTGAATCAGCATCTAATATTATTTCATTCACAAATGTTAGGATATTTGGCACTGATCAAGGTTATAGAAAGTTGAAGGCCCTTAAGAGTGCAGGGGTTGAAGACAACAGCAAGCACTTGTAATTCGAGAGCATTCTTTTGTAGTAGTTTGACATCAGAAAATGGGATCTTGGTATAAGAGCATCTTTTGAAAGTTCAGTGCCCTGCCCTTCCTGTGTGCAACCACCCTTTTGTGTTTAGTGGATATTCGAGATACAGCTTGTGGTGATATGGACCAGTGCAATCTGGACCTTAAGTGTCCTCCTGTTTCTCCATGAATGCAGTCCCATTTTAAGCTCTTCTGCTTTCAAATTATCTTCACATCCTTTACCCCTTGTCATGCTGGACACTAATTCCTTGTAGAATACTTCCCATATGCATCTTCCCTTCTTAATAATTTTGAGGGATGAACAAGACCTAGCTCATTGAGTTGTTATGATGTCTATGTAATTTCAAAGGAATGTACTTTTGGGAGTTAGGGAATGCATGTTCATTCATTTGTTTACTGCAGATTAGAATTGGACACTGGGCATATTAATTGTAATATGGCATTATTTGACCGCAATGACGGCTTTCCAGTTTTTTCTTTCTTCTTGTTTCTCCAACTCATTGTGAGCATGATGGTCATTTTGTCGAATATTGTCGGATTGTTTGGTTCATTGGCAGCTTTATAGTCACCGTTTTGTCTTCTTTGAACTCCCAAACATCTTATGCTGGGGAAAGGGAAAAGCCGAAGGCAGGAATATAATAAATCAGTATGTTGCAGCTGGCCATACTATTGAATCCTAGCAGTGTCCGCGGCCCAAGGGTGAGAACGAACAGTCTCACGGTTCGTCGGATTTAGTCCATGTGGACTAGACGAATGTGTCATATGTTTTTAGGCCCGGTTTTGGCAAAATTGATGCGGGTTGATCCCTTAAAAGATCAGAATCGCTCCTGCAGTACTTTGAATGATCCACTTCGATACACAATTTCTAATGGAGGTACTTAATCCGATTAGAATTATCTTACAAACAGGAGGTAATGGGGGTATCTAAACTACTATTCTTAAAAAAGAAATGTGTATTATATTGCATGCTTTGAATTTGACTAATCACATTTTTTCATCCCCTGTGATTGCCGTTTAAGATATTTTTCATCATGATGTTGCAAAAGGTACATATTACATCCCTGCGTTAAATTTTGAAGACATTTTCCATCTTCTCCTAATTCCCATTTAGAAACTGCTGACCTGTAAATTTTTTAATTGACACGTCAGCATCTAAAAAAGATGAGGAATATAAAATCAATCCTCACAAAGAAATGGTTTCTTCCTCTAAAACCCCAAAAAAGAAATTAGAGCTTCTTTTTTTTGTCGAAACCGGGAAGTATATTCGATAAATATACGTGAGCTGAGTACATGATTAGGAATCAGTAGCTCAGTTCGACTCCTATCTTGGACAAGATATCTGACTAGTACATGAGATGAAAATCATCAGTAG
Organism: Turnera subulata; assembly: GCA_028386065.3. NCBI lineage: Eukaryota > Viridiplantae > Streptophyta > Magnoliopsida > Malpighiales > Passifloraceae > Turnera > Turnera subulata. Next base: position 123,575 of record JAKUCV010004976.1, read on the forward strand.
GGAATAATCCCCAAACATACAAGACATAGAATAAAAAACTGCTGCGAATACACCTCGCAAAAAGAAAAACCAAACAGGCCGGATGACTAGCCAGGTCAGTGGTGCTGGTGACTATCCGGCGGTCGATCCAAACTCATATCGGAACTGGATGCACCGGGAGAGAAAATCATGCGATGGCAGTCTTCTGTAAGGACTACTGCCGTGTGGTTCTGATTCCTGCGGGGCCTGGGCAGGGTTGGATGGTTGAAATTGTTAGAGACAGCGGGGTAAATGGCAGGGGAAGGAACTGGGGAGGGGACAGGTCCGATGGGGGTTTGGACAACATCTGAATTAGGCATGTAGGTGATGGTATTGGAAACATCTTGAAGGGATTGTCTTTTGGGGGTTTCCTTGGATATAAGCTTCGAGATTTTCAGGGGTTGAGGTTTTTTGTTGGATTGCTTAGGGATTCGGGTAGAAGGCTTGTTCTTGGACCGTTTGAGTGTTCCTTCCCCTATGAAATCTTGCAATGTAGGTAGAGCCGGGGAGGGTTCAGGCTGGGAAGGGGTCGCATCATCATTTGTTGTTGGTGGAGGAGGGGAAGGTCCAATTGGTATTCCTAGGGAGGCATTTGGTGTGGTTTGTATCAGGGGGATGGGTATAGTCGGGGTCGAGGTAATGATGGCCTTTTGGTCCTCAGGTCGAGGACGACTTAAAATTTGGAACCTGTTGGGTGGGTTGCTAGTATGGGAGGCTAAAGGGGCTGCCAGAGTGCTAGTAATTTGACGACTGCCAACATTGCTGGAATTTTGACGCGACAGTGGTACTGGCGAGTCGTCAACCTGTCGCTTTATTGTCCTTCGAGTGCGCCTTGGCACATTCATCCATTCCCCCCTCTCTCCACTATCAATCGATCCTTGTTGCCCGGGGGGAGGGTAGCGGGAGTATCCGTCGGCATATGGTATCCAGTAGTAGCCTCCACGGGTGATGGTGGTACATGGTGATGGCCATTGCCTAAGCGCACTTCTGGACATCCTAATATACTGTGCCCCACTCTTCCACAGGTTATGCAGATATTGGGCAGTCCCTCATAGTGGACTTTGATAGCTTCACCTTCTAGATCCACAGTTCCTTGGAGGGGTTTGTTTAGATCCACACAAACGGCCACTTTAGCGAATTTAGCACGCTTCGGATTCAAAGCATTTTCATCCAATTTGACTGTCTGGCCGACCAAATCTCCCAGTAATCTGAACACCCTAGAGTGATATCTATTTACCGGGAAGTCGGGAAATTGAACCCACACCACAACTCTGTCTATCTTCCCTGTGGTCGCTCGAAACTCACTAGACCACGACTGAACACTCAGAACATTACCAAAGATGGTCCATGGTCCATCCACTAAGGCATGCAAATAATCATCTTCCTCTCGAAATCAGACAATGTAAAAATTGTTCTCTAAATCAAGGATTTTGAACGCACCTTTGGGCTGCCAGAGAGTCTGGAGCTTTGAATATAGAGCCTTATATCCGATAGGACGGTCGAGAAGCTTCACCACTACCGCCTTCTGCCATGGCTTGTCCAACCTTGCCTTGAAAGCTTCCGAAAGCTCCATGGTACGTTTTCCACCCTTGACGCAAATGTATGCATCGCCATCTTCAAATTCTGGCTCTCCGTCGAGCTCCCAAGGATCAAACAATGGATTTTCTATTGACCCCGAAAAAAGGGATTCCTTGTAGCTGGGTCTTGGTTCAGTCATCTTCACATCAGGGGAATAAGAGTCAGCTTCCGTCCCCGCATGGTGACCCTGCCCTGTACTCGAAATACCTTGGCTAGACACAGTTTTCGCCGGTTCGTGAGCGTCGGCGGTTGCTTGCCCGCCCAAGAAGACGGCGGCATCTTTAGTGCTTAGTCGGGACGTAGTGGAGTCTACCGCCATCCCAAAGACCTTCGATCCTGCTACCTCACGCTCTGCTTCCGTGACCTGGCCAACGTGGGTGCCTCCCATAGGCGAGAGATCCCGGTGAGACTTGATGCGCACCTTCTTGGTGCTCCGGTCCCCGTCAGCTTCAGTAGCCTCTTGTGAGGGCTTCTCGTCCCGGTGAGACTTGATGCGCACCTTCTTGGTTCTCCGGTCCCCGTCAGCTTCAGTAGCTTCTTGTGAGGGCTTCTCGTCCTCCATGTCCAGATCGCCCGTCGTGGGTCCTCTGGGTCGTCGATGGTCAGCCGCTGAGGGGGAAGCTTGGTCTCTCTCGCGAGATCGGGACCTTGCTCGCTCCCTTTCTCTCATTCCAGTGAGAGGGTCCGGTGAACTGCAGTAAGTTTTCTGCAACGCTCTCGTGTTTTTTGTTTTTTTGGTTCCTTTACAGACTAATAGTTTACTTAAAGAAATGGGAGCTTCTAATCTAAAGGAATCCTTCCTTTGGGAGTTGGGACACCACCTTATGGAGATCCATTTCTTCTTCAACTGTCAATCTCTTTACCTTGGGCCCGTCAACCTCCATTCCTTAGAAAATGTCCTCCTTCTGCAACTTTGGGAATTCCTTGGTTAAGATCTCCGCGAAATAACCCTGTTCAGTCTTCACAAAGCTTGCTTCTTCGTTCTACTTTGATCAAAGTTCCACATGGCTGCCAACGGTTCAAACTCCAATGAATTGGTGAAGGAAGGTGTTACTAACCCTCATGGTGACATCAACTCTGAAACAACACCGAGCAAGCAATTTTCTCCACAAGGAATTGCCATGCCATGCCATCCCACCTGGACGATCAAAACCAAAACTCTTCTTGAGTTTTAGAGGAAAAAGAAAACATAGCCAATGACGTATCTCACATGCTCCTGTCTTCCACCTAATCAACAAATAAGTGACCCACACAAATCGTATCCATGCCTGTATACATATATGTGTGTGTGTGTTGGAAAACAAGCTATGGAAGACCAGAAGTTGGTTGCAAGAATACTGTTGGATATGAATATGGAAATCAGGCATCCAAGACGAAGTAAACCTAGCCCAAGACAATTTGCTAATCTGTTAGAGGTTTTCTGAGGGACATGGCAGCTTAAGGATCACATGGTTCTGTCTTCCAACTCAGGAAACGAGGCTTGTTGGTTGGCGATTCAAGTTTTACAGAGGCTGGAATACACTGTGGCCAACATTGCATAAGGGAAACATACAAGACACTGCATGAAGATTAGTTTTTTTTTTTTTTTTTCCTGAGAAGGTGTATTATTCAGACTTAATACTTTCATTGGTTCACCACATACAGCCAATGATCTCTGTAGAACACGTTTGGCTAGAAGTTTTGATATTTTAAAGAACCTGCTAAAAAACAACAGCTCTGCAGAACCAGAACGTATAGCAGATGACAAAAATTATATGACAACGTTTAAGAAGTGATAGTGAAAAAGCAATTCAAAGCAATTTATGTGTTGATTGCTTGAAAAGGTAGTACTGAATTTTAATGTAACAAGATCAACAAATAAAGCTATATAGCGGCATTGACCGATCGTGTAAGTAAGAGCATAGGAAATATGTTTTAAATTAAGCCATATATTAGAAGAATAAACTTTTGTAATTTGAAGTGTTTCTCATTTCAACTATGCACCGAGTGTTTACAAACAATTGGCAATCATTTCCGAACAAAATTGTTCTCTGAGAATAGTTCACCCTTGACTTGATTCTGACCTACTCAAATAAGACATAACATCAAGGAAAGATTCTTCTCTGCAGGGAAGTGCCAAACCACCCATAGGATGATCATAACCAAATTCCTCTTCAGCTTTACTAAGAAAATCTTGAAATGTGGGGTGGATCAAGTAATGACACAGGAACGACACATCGCTTCTTCTCAGTTTCCCCAACATAGACTACCAAGAAACCTTTCGGTACGGATTTGCTTGTGGCTGAAATTAATAGACCACACTAGGAAAAACGGATAGCCATGAGGCTCTGTTGATATATCCCTTTAAGGTAGAGAGACTTTTAAAGACTTGCTGCTCAAAGGGGAAGTTGAACGCAAAGGTACTTGGTGATTGGTAAGCTAAGCCTAGCTTATGAAGACATATACATGAGATGAAATGGTATGTAGGAAATTTTTAGAATCAACAAGAGTCATTTGGCTGTGTGAGTTTGCAGAAAGATATTGTGCAAGAAGGTATCACATGGTCCTGTCCCACAAGAAATCAACAAATACAAGCCTCCTCTCACTGGGACGACATGTTGGAAACCATCCTGCCCGACAAGTACAAATGATAGCTTACGGAGGAGTACATTTATACTTGGAGAGGAAAGAAAACCATAACCATTGGCTAACAAATGATGCAAATGCAAGGTCAAGAGAACTTCTAGGTTAGGTTCCTGTCCCAGACATTGTCAGCCTAATTGACTCTAGGATGTGGGGACATATTTACAGAATCTACTAAATCAGAGCAGATTAGAGAAGAAACGCACGCAAAGAAAACCAAGGATTTAAGTCACTTAGGAAGAATAATTTTGTCTTTACCAGCAAGCACTTTCATCAGAGAAGTATGCCAAAACCAATGATGTTAATCCCTTAATAGACCTGATCATGCGAAATTTGACCAAATGATTGAGCTTTTTCTCTGGGCAGGACCTTAATACATCAAGTAAACTTCTGCCAGTAAGGACTTGGTTTGGTACTACTAGATTTTAGTGATACCATGGAACGAACTGTTAGGCTTACCAGAGAGAGGAATAGCGGAGCAGAGTGATGAGTGTAATTTGCAGGGTTAGCGAACTTTTCTCAGACTTGATTGATCTGAATTCAAGCAAAGGCCAAGAAGCAGGAGCGCAGTGGGATTTTGATAGTTTAATTAAACAGAGAAATTCGAACTCAATAGTCAATGCCAAGTTCCAGCTCCAGCCACTTATAAAGAAACATGAATCTGATGGCCGTATCATACGGATTCTTTCTTCATAGACTAATCTTACGGAATTTGAGAGGACTGAAATAACATGTTCTAGGACTTACCTCTCAATATCTGATGAATGCTACTAATTTATGAGTCCTAACAGTCTAAAGCCTACTTATATTAGTTTTGTACCCTAACACCTTCCTTTAAGTGAAAGCCTTTTGAGCTTGAAATTTATAAGGAGGGATGTCTAGGGATTCAAAAGCTATCATGTTAAGTAACTATTTCATGCAAAAGCTTAAGCTGAAGGATGAGTTTGTACTCTAACAAAGTTTAACCAGATTATATCCATTACAATAAGCAGATACTAAGATAACCCAAATCATGGGCACTTAAGTAATTTGGATTTTGGAACTTAAACTCCATATGTTGTGCAGGTCATTCTTTTGCATATTCTTTTTTTGGGGTGATAATTTTTCCCCTTGGTAAGCTTGTACTTGGAAGTTTGAAGCATCACTTCAAAATTGGTTACAAAGCGACAGATTGCATGCACCATTTAGATTAAGTACAAAATACAGTGAAATCGAGCTTATGCCAATCCCAACAAGTTACTGTGTTACCTGCTACTCAAAACTAGCGTTCATTAAAAAAGAGTTTAATCGGTTGAGGGAATCAAAGATAAAAACTGTCTACATTGATCGCTTCTGACATTGGAAACAGGGAAGAAGATCAAGAGAATGTGTGCCAATTTCTCATCTCTATAACATTTCAGTGTAAAATATTTACATTAATCTGGTAAACTCTACGATACAAAATTCTTTTCCATGACTATTCTTTTTCTTTATGATCTACTCAACTCAGACATGACATCAAAGAAGATGTCTTCTCTGCAGGGAATGGTCAGACCACCCATTGGATGATCAAAACCAAACTCTTCTTCTGCTTTACTGAGCAAATATTGAAACGATGGTTGATTCAGGTATGATACTGGAACTACAAAACGCTTCTTCTCAGTCTCTCCAACATATACGACCAAGAAGCCTTTTGGTACTGCTTTATTGCGGTTTTGCTTGGCAAGAACACTAGGCAAACGAACAGCCATCTCTTTGTTGAACCCTTGTATAAGAGAATTGAGAGAAAGAAGCAGTGGCAGGCTGGTTGTGAGATTTAGTTGGTTGTCAAGCCAAGTATGCGGGTATGTATATATAAGGATGAAACGAAAAATGATAAAAGTAAGTGGCCAAGAGCCATAAGGCTGGGAACTGCTCTGCTGAAGACATAGCTCATCAATCATCAATGCATCACATGGTCCTGTCTTCTGATTAGTCCAATAAATATTGTGGATAGCAAAAGAAGAGGAAAAAAAAAAAGAAGAAAAACAACCTGCCCTACAATTGCATAATAATAGGCTATAATAGCCGACAGAGGACAACCTAAAGAATGCAAGTGAAGTGCTGGATGGATATATACATTGGTATTGATATAGATACAAATATAAAGTGGCCCCTGCATTAGGTTTATGCCTGAGAGTTGAGACCATAGAATTCGAATTCTCAACTTAGTTGACTAGTGGATTTGGAACACAGCAGAGACAAGTGATTTGTGGCATGTATTCATATAGGACTAATTGAATTGACGAGCAAGCTATGCGGAGGAGATAACTTCCGACATCAGTTGTATCCAATGTCCAATACTTTAATTTGGATTAGTGGAAGTGTTTTTTCCAACTTGTACGAAAAAGATCAATAATAGTATTATCTATCCATTTAGTGTAAAAGCATGCTTTGGTGGAAGACTGACAGGTAAAAAGCAAAAGTATAGCTATGAAGCTTTTAGGTTACTTGGTTGTGCAATATATGCCCCGAAACCCAAAGATTAAGTGGACTTCCAAAATGAGAGATAAGAAAACGTACTGAGCTAGGAAGATAGGATTCGTCACTGCTTGAGGAGGTTCCTCAGGTTCATATTACGGAAATTGAAACCCTCAAATAGTGAACTTGGAATTGGATGTAATATAGCGCTTTCCTACAACACAATGACCTGGATAACTTTAAGTTCTGCAATCTACTAAATGACTGGTTGTTTATCAGAAGGATGTGCAGTTTCAGAAGTTTAAATGCTACAAAGAAAACATTCAGCTGCTTAGTAAAAGTCCTGGCAACAATAACTGTTGACGGCAATGACTAGACATTTCATGAACTAGAATGTCCACAAGCACAGTGGGACTGAATTTATTGCGGAATAAACAATATGACGCTGCTCTCCAGCTCTTCAATTTACCAGCCTAACCAGTTTGACTATGTTAGAACAATTGTGAATGCTAGACTTATGTTTCAAGAATTTTCTGCCATAAAAAAGTAGTTTTGATTTGAATATGCCAAGTTAGTTAATAGATAACATTACTAAGATCATCTATCTTCTGATATAATAGGAAAACCGAATGAGAAGTTGCACAAACCTTCCAAAAATTTTGAATATCATGGCATTCAATGGTTTGTAACTATATATGCAAGGAAACCTGGTAAGTCGGAATCCTAGTTACAGAGTTTTGCCTAAACATGTCATGGGAACAAATCTGAAAATAAAAAATAAGCAATTCTGAATCCTTAATACCATGTTTAACAAAGTGAAAGAACATGATGTGACCAAAAGAATTGTCAGGCATAGGAATAGCCAACATTGAATAACATTCTGAAATTCCCATCTTTAAAAATTTGCCAAAGAACAAGGGAATGACTACAGTAATTTCTTCAGTATTTAATGTCTGGGCTGAGACTTTCTCATCCCATCTTCCTCTACCTAAGTATAAAATTGTACAAAGAATTTTCCAAATTCCTCTTTGTAGTTAGTTGATTTCTGTGTACTTGTGCTCACAAATTCAAGCCTGAAATGATGTCAATGAAGATGTCTTCTCTGCAGGGCAGTGTAAGGCCGCCCATCGGATGGTTAAACCCAAATTCTTCCTCGGCTTTTCTCAGCAATTCTTGAAATGGGGGCTGGTTCAAGAATGAGATTGGAACTACAAACCGCTTCTTTTGGCTCTCTCCAACATACACAGCTAAGTGTCCTTTTGGAACATCTGCAGACCCTGAAGCTGCTAGGTTAGCAGCAATCACATTTGATCTTCGCAGGATCTGTTTAGCTTGCTTAATACCGTGAGCAAGAATAGCCATCTGTATTTTTCTGTGTGATAACTAAGTGTGACTTGGTGGAGGAAGGATGTTCTCTACTGGTTTACTTGATAAACAAGGCCAAGCTTTGATGTAGCTGTGGGGGTGTGGATACACAAAGTATATATAGAAGTTTTGGTATGCGGAAAATCTATTAGGTAAGAATGAGTGGCGACCATGGCTCATAGTGGGCTCTGCTTAGTGACAAAGGCAGCTGAAGGATCACATGGTTCTGTCTTCCAACTCATCATCAAGAACTTGGTTGTAATTGATTCTAAATATTTTGTGTCACAGACAATGGCCAAATATCATTAAGTGATGCACTCGATTGCCGTCCCCATGGAAGAAAACTTGCGTTCATTTTTGTGGAAGACCTCCTGGATTGCAGGATACGGTATAGACATCTTGGTCTGTTCTTGCTGCTAATTATGTGAATCGGTCTTGTGGACCAGGCTTGTCTTCCTAGGAGCGTTAGAAGTTTGTATGGCTCATTTCTTTTGTTCCATCTTACAAATGCATGCCTAACTTGATTTGTCAGGACATGCATAGTACACCTAACTCTGTACTAATTTCTCTAGAATTGAACCTTTCAGACTCTCAAGTTCTTATGCATCTGAAAATTTTAATGGTAAGTCTTCATCTCGAATTCTCATCTAAATCGAGAAAAAGTTAGTACACATAAATTTTTTTAAGAAAAAACAATCAACATGACTGAGAATCCGACGACACCACTTTGACTGCAGTAGTAAAAATTTTTAAAACTGTGATTGGTGACAAACATAGAGGCTGTACATCCTAGCAAAGCAAGTTGATCATTTGGCATTTATTGCTTCCTCTGCAAGAATTTTTGCAAAAATACAAAACAGTTTGAAAACTTCAGACAAGGCCTTGTGAATTTCACGTGAAGCGTATAGCGTGAGCCCACTGCCATTTCAAAAAAATCCTCTTTGGTACTGCAGAGTGTATAGGATGGAAGTTCAAGGGGGATATACACGATCCTGCAACAGTCCCAGCCATCAAAATTTGGTATGTGGTACCATCACAACAACTGGTTCGTAAGAGAGAAAATCGCAGCCTCTTTGTCCTAAAACTAAGTGGCCAAACATATATTTCTTATTCTTTACTGGGTACCTGCCTAGCTAGTATGTTAGAGCATCACATATACGGCATTAGGAATTTGTTTGATCCATCTTGAGTAAAGGACAAGAGACAAATTATGTCTTAAATCAAAAATCCAAATGAACAGATCAATCTAGCAGAATACATCAAAGTGGAGTGTCTTGTAATTAGGTTGGAAGATGTATGTGACATAAGAAAGTGGCAATTTGATTGCTGATAATATTAGTCCAATTTAATAATTTGATTCATTCGAATCAGTCTCTTCAAGCACTACAGACTTACATTGGCAATGATGATGCATTGGATGGACAATTTAAGTTCCACCAAAAGAGGGGAAAAAGATAAAATGGTACCGACCATTAATCATATCATTGCTGTAGCAAACTCCCTCGCATACAAAATCTGTTGTAATGTACAACAAAACTAAAAAAATTGGAAGTATTTTACGTTGGATTGGCATTTCGAACCATGAAAAAAGCTTATCTTGTAAATTATATGTAAATTATGATCTACTCGAGCCAGTAGTGACACTAAGGAAAACATCCTCTCAACAGGGAATTTTCTGAATCCCTCTGGATATGTAAATGGAGACTCGTTCAAGTATGACACTGGAAGGAATCACAAATCTCTGCTTCTCTGTCTCCCCAATATAAACCGCTAAATACCCTTTCGGTATAAAAGATCCTAAAGTAATTTTATGAACAGACGAAATGCAGATTGGCGAAAGAGTCTAATTGGATGAACAGAAGACATATGTCTGACCATATTGATTTCTGTGGGATAAAAATCAAGGAAAACAAAAGCTTAAGTTGGTTCTCTAGGAAATGTATCTATTGTGAAAATATATACTGGTGATTTGTTTTGGAGCTAAGGAAATGGAGACGTAAACATATATATAGATGAAATTGCATACTTAAAAATCCTATAATATTTGGAGAGAGTAACCAAAAACTGATGAGTGATGGGGGATGGAGGATTTGTCTATGGGACAAGGGCATATCATGTGGTCTGCCTTCGAGCTAATTAGCTGATTTTGGGAAGTGAGGAGTATATCATTCTTATTTTCTTATTTCAAGAGGCAGGCATGCCCTACAACCACTGAAGGTAAGGCTACTTTGGCGTTAAATGCAGGGTAAATGAGATGGTTTTGGTTATTGGTGGTCAACAACGGCAGATGTAATGTTTGCCAATATTTTCTTTTTAAAAAATGACAGATGTCATGCTAATCTTTGGCACTCCTCCAACATCAACATGTATTAGGTACATGCTACTAGATGTTCTTCTTTTTTTTTTTTTTTTTTTTCGAAAACTAGATGTTCTTCTAACGTCTGAACGTAATATAGTCCTTGATAAGGGACAAGCAAAGGACAAACCATTTTGTAGCTTCTGGACAAATAAAGATGTTACACTATTTAATTTATACATAATTGCAGAAGGAAAACTCGTTTACATAAATAAGTGAAGATAATGCAATCACTTAAATTCTGACATGTGGAACAATAAAGAAGGCAATGATGTGATGCCCTAGTCTAAGTCATAGCCAACAGCTCAGAATTTGCAACCTAAAAAAAAGGGATGAACAGCATTAGGAAGACATTCCTCTACAGATTTGCCACACACCCTTTACCTGTAGCTTTTATCCGATTAATTTGGTCATTTGGTGTCCTTATTCCTCTCTCTTTTCTACTTGCCAAACTATTCATTCTTATATGTCACGAAATAACATACAAAATGGGTTTTTAATCTTTATGTCTTTCTATTTTTTTTTGTTTCTCAAATGTTGTCCATTTTCACTTATTTTCCCCGAATTTAGAGTTTAACCATTAATTTTGTCCAATTTCTCTTTCTGGTAAGGCAGGTGACACACGTGTATATGGGTTTTGATTGCCAAATTTCTAAATATTATTTCTTTTTTTCTCCAATTTTTATTTTCTAAATTAATTTTAAAATTAGAGAACCAAAATACCAATTATGCGATCTCTATGATCCAACAGACCTGGAATGACTACCTTCCCCCTCTAGCTACTCTTCTCTTCTGCAAGAAAAAGATACAGCTAACGCCCGCCGTTGCAGCTCCTCTTTGAACCTGTCACTGACCAAGTACCATCCAATCACTATAAGGATGATGACAAGCGACTGAAGATTCATCGCGACAACAAATGCTACCAGAGTAGCACAATGGGGACGGGCGCTAAAGGCACCGCACAACGTTCCTCGCTCGACAATAACAAACACCACGCCCTACCCGACACGACAAACGCAGGCGGAGGACCGAAACGATGTTGGCGGCACCAGTTGCGGCTTTTATGGCTTTACCGGTTATAAGCACCAATTTGCAGGCCATAGCCCGCTATTCTCTTCCTCACTTAGATTTGGTGTATCGTCAGGCTGTCATGAGCAGTGCTTTCCCTTTTTTCTTTGCCACCGTTAGCGGTGCATGGAGTTGGCTCTCGTTTGGGGTCGGGCTTGGACTTAAGATATGTCCGTAAGGGCTGCTACCTTATGTAGGATGCCTATGGCTCTCAGTGAGGATTGTGACGGTTGGTTTCCATGAGCAACTATAAATAGTGTTCATTGATTTGGGTTTACCCCATCACACACGATTCTAAAAAACTCTCAAATCCAAAATTCACTAATACAGCACAGATTGGTTTCTGTTGAAATCACGCACTTGACTGCAGTAGGAAGAACAAATAAAAACTTAAAGGATCTATAGTAAGGCAGGGAAGAAGAGATGAACACAAGCGATTTTAGAGTGATTCTCCCCCACCAGGTACATCCACTAATTAAAGGACCCTTTTTTAGGATTTCAAACACTCACTATAACTATGTTTTTGCGGGTTCAACCTCAACCTTTACAACACACAAGTTTTTGCAGGCTAATCTCAAACCTTTACTAGCTTTTCTGTTCGCTCAAAATACTGCAAGTGTACAACATGCTGTAGAGTACAAGGTCGAATCACAGGGACTGCGGTAAACAGCACTAGCCTTAGTGATCAATCGATTAGACTTATAAACTAGTAAATAAGAGTACAAGATATTATTTGTGAATTGTAAATAGACAGTAAAGTTAAATGGTAGAGAGTAAGAAAATATTGTTTGGAGTAAATCAAGGGATGGAAACCTAGGTTGTCTAGGGTTCATTACTACCTCTCTACCAATCAACAATCCAGATCCTTGGTAAATTGCTTCGACTACCTTGAAGGACTACCCAACCTAGATTAACTACAACCTGCTCTTGCCAGTATTGTAATCTTGCCCTAGTCTACTTTTATCTGCTCTCGCAAGTATAAAACTGTCCTAAGGCACAGTAGTGTTGTGCCAGGTGTTGTTTCCTCTATCAAAGGTTTATTATAGATTATTTAGAGTCCCAAACTTCACCTCTCGGTTCTTCACTCAATTGTCTAGGATAGCCCTAAAGGGTAATCAAGCCAATAATGCTGTGAAGCACGCTGTAACAAATCAAGGCAAGAACGAAACTCAAAATACCAAGTCTGAATTATTAATCAAATAAATAGATGGTAGCTACATCCCATAAACCTAGATAAAGAATTTAGTTCATAAAAGAACAAAGCAAAAGATATTTTCTAGAGTTTTGACCTTTTCTATTTATAAGACAAAGTCTCCATGCAAAACCCTAATTCTTGATAAATAAGTTTCCTTCACAAATCCAAACAACTAGATTTCCTTCCTTTTACAAAGTATCCACGTGCATCCCTCTTTAAGCTCCTAAAAGATAGGCGCGCTCCTCCCGTACAAGATAGGTCTTGACGCACAACATGCTAGGGAACAGGGCTTCGCACAGCATCTCATTGATTTGGGGCGAATTCGTCAATTCTTCCACTCAAAAATATATAAAATGCACCTGAGAACAATCTTAAATAAGGAAGAGAGCATTTTCTTACAAAAGTAATTAAAGTGCTACCTAAATGAAAATATGAGTGCTGAATTATGGGCCCAAAGACATAAAAATATACCGTGAATTATGTATAGTTTCATGCTCATCAAATTCTCTCAAACTTGAACTTTTGCTTATCCCCAAGCAAGAATATAGACTTAAAGCACACAAAAACAGAAACTGTTAGCCATACTGTTGCATATCCTGCTCGATATCCTGTGAAACCAAACTAAGAATAGAGCAGCGACCTCAAAATCAGCAAAGAGTAGTAACACAGAGACAATAGAAAATAGTCAACTTGTATTCAATCATCCATCAAGGTTCCTTATGCCAAAAGGAGTAAAGTAAGTATCAAGGAAAACAAGTATCTCATAGGCCTACTCAAGCTTTCAATCTCCACTAATGAGTATCAAGGTGTAAATAAGATCAACAGGGCTTTCTTGGTGTGTATTAAGGCTAGGTTTCGATTACCAAAGGAAGGATTTAGTCACGTAAACAAAAGTTGCTTCCCTTAAAAAATTCCAACCTAGAATGACCTCTTCCTTGAAAGTAAGTTGTAAACCAAGGTACCCAAATTTAAGAGAACAAGATGATTGTGGGAGGTACTCATTTAAAGTCATCCAGGGAGCATTCTCATCTCTTTCTCTCTTTCTTGCTTTTTTTTTTGTCTTTTTTAACACGAATAATGCATGAATTCCCTTGACTTTCATCATTTTTTTTTTATGGTTTCATCTCCTTGAGCATAAACGTGCAAGCTCTACTTTTATTATTTTGATAAAGACCCAGTATATCACCATGTAAGTGGCACTGTGAACCACACTATCATCTTGAAATTAGAAATTTATAAGGCCAGTAGACAAGGTGGGTCTTAATTCAAAGAGTATGTGTCCAAAAGAACATTGTGATGGTCTTATATGGCTGCAATTGGCTAAAGTATGATGATGTGGGTATATAAGAAACAAAATTCGACCATCATTCCAAGCTCAAGGGGTTGTCAAAGGTAACAATGATATAGGACAGGCATGAAGGCAAATTTAAGTTTTCAAAACAATATCCTATATCATATCCTAGATACACTATAATACTTAAAATTTTGGCTCAGAAGAAGCCTTTAGTTGGTTCTAAGATAGACAAGAACGGGTACTTAATCAATTTAAGAAAAACATTTGGCATTTGTTACCTTAATGGCCTCATGGATTCCAAGTCGATTTCTTAACTATCATCATGTACAAACTTAAGCTAAACTGAAAGAGAAGTCGATTAAAAAATAACAAGCCATTACAGGAGCCGAAATATGATTAGACACAATGTGCTTAACAGTATTCAGAATATGCGCAAGAACACAAGAAGACATACATAAATTCCGCAGCATTACATTACATATCAAAGTCTTAGTCACCCAAAAGTGTAATGTAGGTAAAAAAGTTTTTCTTGTCCCTTCACTTTTTTGTTTTCGCATTTGTTGTCCCTCTTCCTTTTTTTTCACTCTTCATGTCCCTCAAGTCTCGTTTTACCGGGCCACCATGTCCTTTTGACTTACTACAGCCGGTAGTTGTTGATGTGTAAGGTGGGCCCCACTTTATACCTATTATTTTATTTTTTTCTCTTCCCTTCTTTTTTCTTTCTCTTTTCTCTTTTCTCTTTTTATTTTCTTTCCTTTTTTAACTAATATTTTAATACAATATTTCTTTACCTTTTTTCCTACTCTTTTTCTTTTGTTATTTAGGAAATTAAACAACCCCTCTTCACCCCAAAACGACATCACACACCCCCATCTTCTCTTCTTCCCCTTCACTCCTCCACTGCCGTCTCAACCGCCGACCGCCACCACCGCGCGCAGCACCACCATCGCCTCCTTCTCCTATGCATGCGGTCGCACCGCCGCCAGCAGCCCCTTCTCCTCTACTCTTTCTCCGTCGCGCCCCTCCACCCGACGACAACGCCGAGCCGAGGTGAGCATCGAGTCGCCCTCCTTTTTTTCTCTCTTCTTCTTCACCGGTCTTCTTCTTCACCTTTTTTTTCTTCTTCTTTCCTCTTCTTTTTTCTCAATTGCTCTTAATTGCTCCTTGATTAATGATGGGGGCTCGAGAGCCGCTGTTGCCGTTCATCTTCCTCTTACCGTCGTCCACTCCTCTCTGCGTCAGGTGGCGAATCGAGCAGAGAGGCGGAGAAGCCGAGGCGAGTCTGCGCTGTCGTCGCCCGGTAAGAGATGCATCGCCGCCTCCTTTCTTCCCTGTTCTCTTTCTCTTTTCGATTAGCTTGGTTCTGTGTCTAATCGGGTTTGGGTGTGTTGATATGATGGCGACTATGTCTTGTTGTTTGAGGCGGCGTTGGGGTCATGTGTTAGGTTGCAGTTGGACGATGGTGGACGGAAGGTACGTGTGTGCGGTGGTCGGGTTTCTGGTGGTGTGAGGCCGGGGTTGCTGGCGAGTGAGATGAGGCGATGCAGGTTGGCTCGGGATGGGTGGCGGTGGCCGAGGGCCTGGAAGGGCTTAACGTCGAAGAAGACGAAGCGGCAGAGGGAGGAGAAGGAGGCGGCAACGGAGGAGAAGGACCGGCAGAGGAGGAGGAATAAAAAAAAAAAGAGGAGGACCGGCAGAGCATGAAGCGGCAGCGGAGGAGGAGGACCGGCAGGGAGGGAGTGATGTTTTTTTTCTTCTGTAAACAATCACAATAATTAAAAAATTATGTATTTAGGATAATCACAATGTTCTTCAGTTTTGATCGTTGTTTAGGGATCCATGACTGATGCAAGGTATTTTTAATTATAATTGACCAAGAAGAAAAGAATGAAAAATTATGTATTTAGGAGGTAAACAATTTCATCAGGAGGTATATATTTAATTATCCCATTTCTTATATTTAATTATCCCATTTCTTATAAAAAAAAAAGAAGAAAAGAACGAAAGGTATATGTTCTGTAAACAATCACAATAATTAAAAAATTATGTATTTAGGATAGAATGCAATTCAAGTTATTTTATTTTTTTAGGATAGAATGCATAATATATTTATATTTTTTAAATTCTTTTTTTCTCTTCTATTTATTATAAAAACTAATATAATAAAACCTATAAAATAGGAAAGAAAGAGAAAAAAGAAAAATAAATCAGCTGAAGTGGGCCCCACGGACACGTGTCAGCGCCACAGCTCCCAACCGGCTGCTGGGGGTCAAAAGGACATGGTGGCCCGGTAATTCAAGAGTTGAGGGACATGAAGAGTGAAAAAAAAAGGAAGAGGAACAACAAATGCGAAAACAAAAAAGTGAAGGGACAAGAAAAACTTTTTTACCGTGTAATGTAGGACATAGCATGAAAAACAGAAATGTGAATTTCTACCACCCCCCCTCCCCCCCCCCCCTCTAAAACTTAAACAACACAGTGTTCTCACTAGAGATAGAAACAACAACACACAAAAGCAAAGAAACATAACATAAAGGGAGGAATACTCTCCCCAAACTGTTCAACAGAATACATAATGAAAATGAAAAAGAACCAATGCGTAACAGAACCAAATATGAGATGCATCCATGAAATCCTGAGCCAATCATCCTTTGCGCTGGGTTATCAACATATGCATACGCTTTAAATTTGCCACCGGTTGTGCCAAATCCGCTCCTGCACCTCTGTCTGTAGTGCCCCAACCCTCCTGAGTACCTCGTAAAGTAGATTATCCACATAGCCCTTGAGGTCGCCCGACACTGCTGCAGACCCTGCTTCCGGTTTCTTTTCCTTGGCCGTGTGTTTCTTATCCAAAAAGGATTTAGCCACGGATGGATCACAGGTTATGGGCGCTGGGATAGGCTTCACGGGGCGAAGATCAACCTTGAAGTGCTTGGCCAACCCGGTGATGAACCCTGCGTAGCCCAATGTTGGGTGGGAAAGATGATGGCGAAACTGCTCGAAGATGAAACTCCCGGTGTTCACTGGCTTCTTGTTCTCAAAGCACCACAGCAGGAAGAGCTCCTTAAGCTGCACAACCTGCATGTCGTTGGCCCTACAAAAGATAGTGTGTGCAAGCACATGATGGACATAACGCAACAGGGGGTGTGCGCAACCAGGTGGTGCTGGAGGTTGAGGCATTGTACCGCCCAGCAGTTGGTGCAAGATCTGCCTAGGTGGCCCGTGTACTGTAACCAAGAGGAGGTGCACGGAATCCTGTGGTGCTGAAGCCAAAAATCACATTAAATTCTAGTAGGGTGAGGCAGTGAGTCTGGTTGGCCAGCCGGAAGTAGATGTGCTCCTGAATCCCTTTAGTTGGATCCTCCTCAACATAATACAGGCTACCATAAAACTCCCTCATCAACCCCTCATAATTAGGCTCAGCCATAGCCCCGAAATGCACCCACCCAACAACGCTCAACTTCTCATCAATCTCGGGCTTGAACCCGTACATAGAATGTGTTTGAGCATCGAAGAAGCGTGAGGGGAGTACCTTTTTTCGGGCTTGCAGGTGGTGCTGCTTCTCATGCTTTTCAAACTGAAACTGCAACCCTGCGTGGCCATAATTTTTTGGAGTTGTAGAGCAGGGCTCATCATCCAAGTCCTCTTCATTGCCGGGACCAGTGGAGGAGGCAGCGGCAAAGCGAGGCTTCGTCTTTTTTGCCGGAAGGAAAGTTGGGGTCCTGTCAGCCTTCTTCCGCTTTTTATCTTTGGAGTTGGCAGAACGGCTAGCCTAAGAAGCGCATTGCATCGTGTCGCGTTGACTGCAGTGTATCGGTAGCAGAGTGGAGGAGACGCGACCTACTGGTGAAGGTGGAGAACCGGTCAGATCGACCATATCGTCTGCAAGAAGTGAAGGGGCCGATTTAGGGTTGCCAGAGTTAAGGTTCTTCCGAGTGGGCGATGGCGGCACCGGGTCCGTGAATGGGATAGGGCAGGAGGGCTGCGACACTTCGAAATTTGGACTAGTGGTGTCGTCGAACAGAGGGGAGGATGGGATATTGTGCCAGGGAAGGGGGAGGATCTCATTGGAGACTACTCGTTGTGGACTGTTCTTAGCGTCGGAGGTGATTGGAGAGTTGGGTTTGGCCATGGTTATGGTGGTGGTGGTTCTGTGAGAGAGAGAGAAAGGGAGAATTGGGGATTTAGGGTTTCGGTTGGATGTTGATGAGTGTGAGGAGAGAGATGAGGGAAGTGGATTTAAAAGAGGTGAAGAGATGGAAAAAGGAATATGAACTATGATCACGCCTAAATCCAGAGCACCCAATGACTGTCCAATACTCACTATACCAACTTGTCCCTTCACAAAGAGTCTTTTCCCATGTAGATGTTCTTTTGGCTCGAAATTTCATGTTTGAAAAATGCATGGATGCATGGGCATAAATGTCATTGTGCACAACATCACACAAAAGGGCATAGCACAGCTAACAGGGTTACACAAAAGAAATAAATGCGAAGGAAGGAATGGAATGCTTCTTTGTTTGGTCTAAGGGACCTAAGCCGTGTACTTTGCGGATATAGATGTCGTGTGCCATATATGCCTCCGTGTTTATGAGTTTGTGATTTTTCTGCTTTTTATGGCTGTAAAAACAACAAAAACAAAAACGAGAAACTTATGGGATGTAAGAAAACAATAAAATTGTCCTCAGATTACCTCCTAAGCAGTGTTTCTTTAACATCTTGTAACTGAACACCCTGCAGGTTATCCTGCAGATCCCCTGTAGAGGGTGCTGCGAGAGACGTATGCATACACCACTATAAGGAAACTCTTTCCTTCTTTTTTGGTTTCTTTTTTTTTTTGGTTCGGGAATTAAATTTTTGGAAATTTTCAACAGACAAGCCGATGAAAGCGGCTCGCATTAAGCTTTCAAAAATCCAAAATTGACTAAACTTAGTCAGCATTGGCCCTGACCTTGAACTGGAATTTTTCCTCAACCTCAACTTTTATCCACCAAAATTGAATAATATGGGTTGGTCAGTCCAACGTCCATCACTAGTTGGTTTCGCGCGTGGATAAAGAAGAAGAGTAATCCCGACCCTGACATAATTAAGGATAAACCCAATACGTTTGGTTGGATATAATCGGATCTTAATGAAATAGAATCAAGTTTCACCCAAAATAGCCAGAAGTTGCTTAGCTATGAAAGCCCAATATTTTTCCATATGGGCTGTAGCACAATGGTGCCCCAATTTGATCAAGGATAGTCCGTAAAAGCGTAACTATACCAATTACCAACTAATATTGTTATGTTCACAATTGATTTCTTTTTAAAAAAAAATTTATATTTCTCCAGTGCAGTTAAATTTTGTAGTTAGTTCTGCTGGTACAAAAATAAAAGCTGAAAAAAAAAAATTATCAGTGCTCATATTCATACGTACTAACATATGATTCATAGTTTAAAAAATGAGACGTACAAAATTCTGGGTCAGTAGGAGCAAATATGGGTTTAAACTCTATACATGCCAGTAAGTAGTAATACTACAAAATTGCATTGTCTAATGTCCTCCTAAACATTTAATCTAGAAGTGAGATCAACAAAAATCTCTTCTCGACATGGAATTAATAGGCCACCTCTTGGATACTCAAATCCAAATTCTTCTTCAGCTTGACTTAGCAGCTCTAAGAACCAAGGTTGGTTCAAGAATGACACCGGAATCACAAATCTCTTCTTTCGCTCCCCTACATATACTGCAAAGTAACCCTTTGGAATATCTTTAGCCATTGATGATCCTCCAAGAAATTGCTTTGGATTTGTAATGCGAGGCAGACGGATACCCATCTCTTTTATGGTAGATTCAAGAAGACTTAAAAACTTTTTCAAGTAGAAAGGAAACTTGGAACTGGCGAATGTGAAGTATGAAGGTTTGAAGTGCCTTGACAAGCCAACAATATCTGTATATATAGTATTAAGATTATGGTTATGCAAGGGAATGATCCATATCTACTTGTGGTTGTAATAAGGCAATTGGATTAGATGGGGTCTAATTATAAGAGACATGAATCCTGAAGCTCACATGGTGGTGTCATCCAACTCCTTATATCATTGAAGGAATTGACTGATAAAACAAGCATGCCCTACCACTTCTACAAAAGCAGCTGACCCAGGACTTGTGTGCTCGACAATTGAATATTGACATTTGACATCGAGGGAGTTGGCCTCTTTGCAAACATTCAACACGATTCACTAAATTTGTTAAGGCACCAAAAACATCCAACATGAACAAATGTAAACTGATAGATGGATATGCGATGTGTGACACTTTCCATCATCCCATGTTCTTCATTTCAGAGTGTATAGGAACAAGTCATATTGCGATTCCTTCAATCTTAGAAAAAAAAAAAAAATCTATTACTTACACTATACTAACTAGGTAAGCCAACATGGAGAAGTGATAGTGAGAGGCTTTTAGGCTAGTTGAGATAGTTGCTCATGGGGGTTCACATGATTCTGTCTCTAGAACCAAAATCATGACTTAGTTCAAAAAAGAAAAGGAAAAAGAAGAGAATAGACTTGACTCACCAACATTCAATGTTGCGAAACGTTTGTGCCCCGCCACTATGAGGAACTACAGAGGTCCACCTGAATTCGAAAAAGCTATAGCCTATAGGTTGACTCTAATTATTGGAAGTTTGAAATCACAACGTTCGCTGATGCTTTCTTAAAATATTAAAAATGAGTAATTGAAAAAGTTTCTGCTAGAATTTGGGAAATGTTTTCCAGGAATCTTTGAATGTTGTTGAAGTGGCCGGACAGTCTGGTCATTCTAATGGTGCATATAATATAACCATCTCTTCCTCAATCCATCATTCAAAAAGATTTGAAGATACTACTCCATTATGTTTTGCTTGAAGAACTAGAGAGTTTGAGAATCTTTTTATGATCAAAGTCATTACCTCTGAACAAAAAAGTCATTATAACTTCCCTGCAACCCACCATAATGGTCACAATCATCTCTTTAGGAATAGGAAGAGTACTGTTGGTACATAGTGGGTACGTACCTGATCCAGCAAATGGCGCGCACTTGGCGGGGGGCATCCACCAAATGGGCCACAAGGTGGAGTAGATAATGTACCCATTGGTGAAGGGCTCACTTCAAACCCAATATATCTTTTTGCCAACGACATGTAGTAGTCCACAACCGATTGCTTTTATCCATTTGTTCTGATCTATCATCACCTTTGTAAATATATATGCTTCCAAGGAGCCAAATCTTTTCGGATTATGTACTATGGATGAAATCGTGCAATTTGTGTGGTAGTAGTGATAATCTGTTCTGTTGTTCCCTTAAGATACAATGAATGAACAAGTTAGTCAACCAACTACTAGCATTGGATTAATTAACGACTAGATACAAGGGACTATATAATTAAAGTCCGAATCATCAAATGATCGATCATTCTAAAGGTTTGGGCTATCTGGTTCTTTCTGCTGTTGTTGTCCCCTTTATTCTGTTTGGCACATTGATTCTTTCTTTTATATCTGATAACAACTAAATCCTCTAAATGGGTATGTATCAAAAATAAAGGAAATCCCCCTAATTACTGGGTCATGACTGATCGAATAGCAAGCATTATCCGTATCAGTGGTTCTCTGTCTCGATAAAAAAAAAAAAAAACAAAAAAAAAACACAAGGCTATTCCCAGCATTAATCAGTGGACCACACTAATTGTCCTATATGCATAAATCGGAGACAATCCTCATTTCTTGTACTTCGTAGAACAATGATAATTAATCTTTGCTGAAAGTTTTAGTTGGCTTTGATTAATTAGTTTCCGATGAAGTCTAAGTGTCTAAAATCGAAAACAAACATCCGCGCAAGTCAAAGTCAACACACTAAGTGATGAACATAGTGAGTGATCAAATCCTCTTATTCTGAGAAGTTTAAACCTCAAAATCATAGGAAATTAAGACTTCGAATAATATATCCATTAGTACCAAAGACATTCTAATGGAGCTGAACAATATTCCCAAATGAAACCATATCATATACATGGTTCGACCCTACTAAGCAATGCATGATCGATCACTAGTGGTCCATGGTGGTTAACGTTTCTATGCCTAGTTGACACTTGAGACCGAAATTGGGCAAAAATTGGTAGGGACATGGAGTCATCGAAACAACCCACAAAGTATAGTTGGCTAGTTGGCTTATTAAAAAGCTACCCAGATTACATCGGGCTAGTCCTAGTTCAATGTTTCAGTCAATAAGCACACATGAAGTTTAGTATCCTTCCCGATGGAGACAAGTCTTTCATGTTACAAAACATATATACCAGTATAACATCAAAAGTTCATTGCCACTTCAGTAGTATCAGTTCGATACCAGTATAACACCCACTGTATATATATATATATATATATATATATATATATATATATATATATATATATATATATATATATATATATGCCCCTTATTGATTGATTTGCTCATTGCAAGTCTCTTTTGTTCTTAAAAGTTGTGGTAGGGAATGTTGTTTACTAACAAACAAAACAAAACCATGTGAGACTTAAGTCCACCTGCTATGTTTCATAATATTCTCTATGTGCTGTTTTATCTTATCATTCTCTAAATTTTCCTCTAGGATTTGAACAATTAAGGTTTCCGATGGCAGGGTAACGTTTTAGTACCCCCCTATATAAAGGGTGCACACTGCACAACCTACCATTTCAACCTAAATCACCACTCTTCAGTTTCTTCTATTACTCTCTACTATATACAACCTCTATATCGACCTAGTTAGCTAAACCAACATATATATATATATATATATATATATATATATATATAATACTACATACTCTGAGAAAAGATGGGTATTCAATTGATGGGGATAGCAAATGCGAGGCAAAAGCTTCAACGATCTCTATCAGCAAGAATAGCTAGTGTTCTAGCCACTTCCTCGAGCAATGTTCCAAAGGGCCACATTGCAGTGTATGTTGGAGAGGAAGGATACAGAAAACGATTTGTGATACCAATATCATACTTGAACCACCCATTGTTCCAAGACCTGTTACATCGAGCAGAAGAAGAATTTGGATTCGATCATCCCATGGGCGGCCTCACCATACCCTGCACTGAACGCTACTTTACCACTCTTACATCACACCTCCACTCTTCGTAAATATATATGATCCCAACCCAATTAACATCAAGGACCTCTCCTCATCGTAACAGATCATTCATGTATTAGTATTCTTTGTTATGTATATTTCTTTTTTTCTCCATTGATCTCAAATAACTAGGGACAAGAAGGCTGTCTCCTCAGTTTTGTTTCTCGGCTAAAATACTGATTCATGTACGTATATGTAGTTTTCCAGAATCTAATTATGAATTGATATCTGTCTATTTATGAGCACAACAATTTTTCCCTACTATACCATATATCTACTGTTGGAATAGTTAAAGTTTTACTTTTTACACTTATTCTCTAGCAAATGCTCACCTTATCTTAGTATGAACATTTTAGATGATTTGGATTCGCAATTAGATTTAGGTTTAGATTTGTCGTCAATATGGCACCTATTCTAGATTTTTTCTATTTCTTCTCCGAGGTAACAATATATGTTAAACGCTTAAAATGGAAACGGATTCATTTGAAGATGGCCCAAGATATGAACCATTACACATCCAACACACACATTAACTCTTAGTCTTCCTGAATTTGAAAAATTTTAATTATTCACAAAAATAATGCAATATTTTAATTACATTCTCCTCCATTAATTTTCCGTGAAATTCAACAGCCAACACCCCTTATCGGTAATGTGGACTTCTTTCTGGTGTGCTTTTTTTTTTTTCTAATTTCTTCCTGGCGACAAAAGCCAGCTCTTATTCTCCAAAAAAAAAAGTTCTCTTCAACCACATATATATAATTTAATAGGATTGGCCTTGTAAAATAATAACCAGTAAATCTTTAATTAGAACCTGAAAAGATAAAATTATATTTTTGATGAAAACGATATAGTTTATTGATAGATACAGATACTTACAGAGTCAATGCAATCCTGGCAAAAATATAATATATATAGCATTATATAAATCCCAAAAGTAAAAGAGAGCCCTTAAATTTTAATCCTTAATTTTGGAATCACTGTCAATATTTTGTTAATATTTATTCGATCAAATATCAATACACAAGAAAAAGAGTTTTGTCCCTATCTTTTGCATATTTGGAACTCCAAGATCATAAAACAAGAACTGGAGAAAAAACATACGC
This sequence comes from Turnera subulata, assembly GCA_028386065.3. Taxonomy (NCBI): domain Eukaryota; kingdom Viridiplantae; phylum Streptophyta; class Magnoliopsida; order Malpighiales; family Passifloraceae; genus Turnera; species Turnera subulata. Next base: position 147,771 of record JAKUCV010004976.1, read on the forward strand.
AAAAAGAACTTTCCAAGTCCTTCATCAGTCATCTACACAGTCTTTGTATCTAACAATTAATTGCCAGCAATCGAGCTTTAGCTGAATACTTCAGCACTTGGTCCCTCCATCCTCCTGTGTAAACTTGAGGTTATAAAAATGAATTCATCTTCAGTGCAGGGAACAGTAAGGCCACCCCTTATAGGATGATCAAAGCCAAATTCTTCTTCGGCTTGCCTCAATAATTTCTGGAACACAGGATGCTTCAAATATGAAATTGGTATCACAAACCTCCTCTTCTCTTCCTCTCCAACATAAATTGCTAAGTGGCCCTTCGGGATATCTCCCCTCTTAGATGTTTGATGAGTGAGTCGTTGATGCTTATGATGCTCAGAAGACCTCCTTTGGATGGAATGTTTAACATGAACAAACATTTGTTTGAATGGATTTAATCCCATGATCATCTGCTAGTTTACACAACACTCTTTTCTCTTTTTTTTTTTTGAGAAATATTTACACACTCTTTAATATTAAGAAATTGTCATGTACCATAATATATATCAACTGACAAGCCAAAAGAAAAAAAAATATATAATGTATGTATTTATGTTAATGGACTCAACTTGTCTTGTATTTATAGTGTGGCAAGTATCAGTGCTCAGTGAGTAAAAACAGAAGCAGAAAAAAGATACTAGATATTATTCGACCAAAAAAGATACTACTCCAGATATTATAGCCTTTTTTTCTCTTCCTTGAAGATTAGATATTATTGCCATGCAAATTAATTCTGTGTTTTATCCTTGCATTGCATCATAGAAACTCTGGATAGAGTTTCACAGCAAAAACAAGGAACCAGGATAAGACTTGGGGTCCACAAAAAGCTGCTAAAAATGGAAAACAAGCCCACTGTTTTCTCACATTTCTATGGTCTTCCTTGCATGTGTTTCTCTTGGCGTCAGTGGCTCAATGTAGTTTGGCTGCTAGATCCGAGAAATCTATCTATATATAAGGGTTATAATCATTCACATCATTACTCTCCTCTCTTTCTTTGCCATAATACTATCATTTTTTAATTCCCTTCCCAAACTTTTTTTTTTGGTAAATTCCCTTCCCAAACTTTTTTTTTTGGTAAATTCCCTTCCCAAACTTTAATCTGGCAAATCTCTATAAACTTATCATCATATATATTCTACCATATATATTTTATTGGACGGATAAAAAAAAAACTTAGATGCTAAGGAGTCAATGCATGTACTATACATTGCAGAGAAAAAAAAAATGAATATATATTCCTACATAAACACTAGCAACTTGAGGGGTTCACTCGGCGAATCTAACACACCGGTCTCTGATCAATGTACATGTGCTGATAAATGATTGCCCTGGAAATCTGCTGGCACCAGAGCAACTCCCATTTTCTGCATATTGACTAAAAACCTGTGAAGGAAGAGATATAAATGTGTCTTCATAAATGCTTCTATATTTGCGGTGAGAGTGTACTTTGCCATATCTTATCTGAGGATTTGTTTACGATGCTCTACCAATTTTTGTCAATATGATACTCTATACATTGTTGATGATTAGATGATACGCGTCTCTAGAAATATCCTAAAAAAATCTAAAGATTTCTCCCTGCATTTGGTGTTAACAAAAATTAATATGGTAAATAGGATTTCAGATTAATTAATATTATTTTTATTGGTAAAGAAATTTAATTTTGTGAGTAGAATGTGAAAACCAAAAATCCACTATGACAGAGAGTACCAGAGAAAGTCTTTCAACTCCTTTAAATCCCTCCTATTTTCATTAGACATTTGCCTTTATGCCATTGTTTTTTTGGTGAAAAGACATTTGACTACATTAAATTATAGAAGTAAATTTCGAGTTACAATAGTTCCTATTATATCAGCCAATAAAGCTTCGATATAAAAATCGCATCAAATAGTCTCAACTCATTTTATGCATCAAGGACTTTTTTAGTTAATATATCCGCTACAAAGTTGATTTCATGATAGTTGTGGTGGAAGCTGATTGTCCACGCCTGTGCTAACAAGGAGCATATATATTTCAACAAAGATATACATTCCACCTTGCTAGTCAGCTCATGATTCAAAAACCGAGTTGCCTTTTGGGTGTTTGTTTCCACGATCAAGTTGGTTACATTCATGTTTCATGCGATACACAAAATATCATAAATAACCCACAACTTTGACTAAAAACTAGTATGGGATCATATTTCATAGATGAACCCTTTGCACCAACTTCCCTTCGGATCACGGATAAGGACACCAGCACCTGATCGATTGGTATGAGAGCTCATGGCACCATCAGTGTTGGCTTTGTACCATCTTGGTCGAGGTGGAGTCCAATCTATATCCACTGTCACTGTAAGACCTTAGATGTCTGTGGCAATCTGCTGTAAATTCTCTTGCAATGAGAGTAGCCAAAATGAAAAATATGACTGAGAATGTCTTCGATTGTTGGTATTGGAATGTCCAAGCAAAAAACATATGCATTTCTGATCTTCTAGAGTTGCCAGATTGCGATCCTGAACAACAAGCTCCATGGGCAATGTGAGTTTATGTTGTATTCAACTCCAATAAAGCTCTGCACCCAAACTGCAACATCATTACCTGCAAAGAAACCATGAGATCCATTAGTAGAGAGTAAATGAGTCCAAATATTCTTAAGGATGTCATAATCACTCAATGCCTGAATGGGAGTTTAAATGGCGCTATAACAGTGCGGGCACATCTCATTGTAAGTCATATGACCGTCTAGCACGATTGTAGTTTGACAAGATAACATCATGACAAAGTTGCCACAATAGGATCTAAACTCTTGGCAGCCCTTTTCATTTCCAAATTGATTTCCAAATTGGCCGAAGATAGTAGACTAAACATAAAAGTGATTAAAAAACACATGAAAGACGCACAATTTAGACTTTCGCCCTAGAGCGAGTCTATTCGAAGCCTTCTTTTTCCACCAAGTCCTCCACCACTTTTTCCACCGCAACTTCCGATGCACTAACAACCTTACCTCTTTTCCAACTTGTAATGTTTTATTAACCTCCATATATTTGAAGGAAACCACTTCCTCCTACCATTCCCTCTTTCATCTCTCTCGTTCCCTTTAGCTATATCATCATCTTGTGTAGAGCTCTCACATGTTCGAAGAGACCTCACACTCCCTGCCATAGTCAACTTCTTTATCCTTTTTCTTCTATTTAGTTTCGCATTTTCCAGAATAGAAGCCAACCTCAATTCTAGCCTCTTCCACACCCTCTCATCACACACTAACTGCAACAGGGTCGTTTGATTAGAGGCCTCATTAAGTGAGGTAGACTCCTCATCCTTCACCAAAGGGTTCGGGCCTATACTACTACTTTCACTGATTATATTACTTAACTTATTATTTTCAAATCCCACTTTCTCTTGCGCCATCATAAGTGTGCACCAAACCTTGGGACTCAAATTGGCTGCTAGACGGATTCCTTTCCAATTTTTCCAACTCATGCCTCCATGGGATTTCCACATTAGGTTAACCAATAAATGCGCATTGTTTTGCCGCCATCTTCCCACTATAGCCTTCCCTTTTATGAGATACTTAATTGTATCCATAAATTTGAAGGAATCATGAGATTTTTGGGATTCTACTGCCTATGCATGCGTGCATTGCCCCACTGTTTGACCATACTTCTTCACAAGCTTCATATTCTTTGACGAATAATGACTATTTTCCCCCATTACCACTTTACTCTTTGATTCATGGACCAGAACTCCATCCGAATAATATGGTTGCACTTCTACCATTGTTAAATCATACAATTGCTTGGCAATTTGAACCACGAAAAATCTCAAGATTGGATCTTTGTATGTTGCCAAAATTTAAACACGAGCCACTTCTAAGTTATCACTATTTACAAAACCATTGTCAAGCTTTACAAACTTCCCAACATGTGTTGTAACTTGGCTAAAAAATTCCTCACACCAAACATGTGGCTGTGTGCCATAAACATTCAACCAACATAATCTATAGATAGCATGGTCACCTTCCTCCAATTCTTTTAAGAAGTCAAAGCATTCCTTAATCCATGGATCCTTTTGTCAGATGCAAAATACCATCACCTCTCTGGATTCAGCAGTTAATAAAACATAAATCCCTCATAGTTGCCTCTAGGTTCAGGACAACTAAGCCTACTTGCAGTAAGGAAAAGAACTGATAGAAGCCACACGATAGAGGAAGTACGAGAAGAGGGGAGCCCTTAGATCAAATACGGCATGTGGAGAAAGTATTTTAAGGGGAGAAATGTAAAAGGAAACCCAAATGTTCATTCTAGGCCAAGAGAACCTTAGCTTACAAGAGACTCCTCTATCTTTAAATTGTAACCTTGAGTTTCCTTCAATAAAACATTGATCTTTATTAATGCCTTCCTTTTATAAATTTATTAAGTAATATCAATTGGAATTGTCTGTGGGAATCAGACAAGAAACCTAGCGACACCATGATGAGTACCATAAGAAAGCTCCATTTTGGAGAGGTCATGGACGAAGATGAGTCTCCACAATCCCTATACTCCCTGCACGATTTATCGGCTCTTGGTGAAAATGAGCCAATGAGAAATAGAAAAAGGTCTGAGCTTGGAAGTTTTTAAAGCTTAGATGAATGGAGCCTTGACAAGTCTCCAATACTTGAAGAACGGGAAGCAACCTCCGTAGGAAAAAGATGGACTCAAAGAGTCGGATTCTTCAAGATCCAGCCGATATTCGAGAAGAAAATTAGAAAGGGGTATAGAAAGTAAACCTAAAAGAGAGATTGATGTGGAAAGGTATCACCTTAAAGGGCAAAGGGGTATAAAAGGTACACCCTAGAAGAGAGATTGATGTGGAAAGGCACCACCTTAAAGAACAAAAGGATAAAGAAAGTACACCAAGAAGAGAGATCCATGTGGAAAGGAGACACCTTGGGGAGGAAAGGTTGCTCAATCCTCTAAGTCCATTGTTGATGGAGCAGATCTTGCCTAAGGAATTCAAGATGCCAACTTTAGACTCTTATGAACGGGAAATCGACCTCGTGGGGCATGTTGCCGTGTGATGATCATTGTAGGAGGTAAAACCATTGATGATGACATTCTCTGCAAAATGATGGTGTTCTCATTGACAGGTTATGCACATGAATGGCATGAAAGCCTCCCCTTGGTTTTGGTGACTTCTTTTGTTGATCTCTCTAACAAGCTGGTAAAAAAGTGCCAATCTAGTGCTCTGCCAAAGAGGGAGTCGGCGTACCTATATGTGATAAAGCAAGAGGAAGAGGAGACATTGCAAGCTTATATTACTCTATTCAACAAAGAAACTATGAAGACCAAAGATGGCAACATGGGAATAGTGATAGAATGTTTGAAGAAATGTTGCAAAGTGAGGGACTTTGTGAAGTTGTTGGCCTGAGAACCAACAGAGGACATGGTATAACTGATAGCCAGAGCGTAAAAGTATATTTATCAAGATGATGAATGTTGGTCAACACAATCAGAGCTAAAAGCCTCGGAGAAAGTAAAGAAATAAGGGTTTGAAAAGGATAGCTCGGGGTTCGATGGAGGTTTTTGAGGAAGTAAGAGAACGAGGGATCCTAAAAGAAGAGATGGGAAGGGTTTAAGGACATATTGTGAGTACCCGACCCAAAATTCATTGGGCCTCATCACCTTATCCTTACACCTTCTTCTTAACCGTTATCCAACATCTTTGGAGTCGCCACCCAAATTTTATTGCAGGAAAAAATTCAGCGAAAAACATATCTTAGGAAACAAATGACTCCTTAAGGCCAAGGACAATCCGGTTCTGCTCTTTTGCTCAGGTGGTAGCTACCCGGTCAGATAATGGTGAAGATGGTGCAGCGAAACAAGGTAAGATAGAAGCCTCTTTCACATTCAATCCTCCAGAAGATTGTTTAAACAAGCTCAAGGCATGTGCTTTTGGCATGTTGAAAGATGGCGTGACTAGTATAGATGTATTAAAGGGGTTTGCTTGTATAACCAATTCTACAATTGAGGTGAAAAGACTCGGGGGTTGTTATATTTTGGTAGCTTTTGAGTCAAGGGATGCTATGATCTCTTGTTTGAAACACAAAAGTGCCTGGTGCAATGACTATTTTGATTTACTGAAGGAGTGGGAGATTGGTGATGGGGCTGCTCACCGTGAATGTTGGTTGAATGTATATGATGTTCCGCCACAGGTTTGGTGTGAGGATTTTTTCAGGCAAATTTCCATACGGTTTGGCAACTTCATCAAACACTATAACTGTTTAGAGTATAGTTGCAACTTGGAGGTAGCTAAAGTGTTAATCAAGACCATTTATAAGAATCTAATTTCTCGATTGTTCAAAGTATAGATTGAAGGAAACTTGTATGATATTTCAGTTTTTGAGTTTCAACATGCTTTTTTTGAATCAAAGGCTGAAGAGACCGTAAAACCGGTGGTTGAAGAGTCGTCCTCTGATCGGAGTTCGAGCGAGAATTTCGAGAGCAAACAGTGTGGTTCTTCGCATGGGGAGGAATCTCAAGGGTCAAAGGGCCCGTTCGGTATTATGGAAACAATTAGGTGTCTTGGAAAGGGTAAGTCAATTTTGGGCGGGAAGTCGTAAAAAACAAGAGGCCCTTTGGAACATCTGTCAGGTAGTGGGTCGAAATTGGTGCAGTACCGAGAAAGTAGAAATGAGGAGAATGTGAATCGGCTTTAAACACATGCGCTTGATAGGAACCTCGAACATGGAGATATGGCGACTGCTGGCGGCTTTGGAGTTGGTAAGCAAGATATAGTATCTAGTGAAGATGTGGGACATGTGGGCCATGGGTCAGATGGATTTTTCATTCCTAATACAGACCAACAGATAATATTGGGAGATTATGTTTCAAAGGAGTATCCATTATTGAAGGTTGCCAAGGAGGAGGGAGTTAGTTGTGGGGCCGAAGATGGTGGATGTGAGCAGGTCCCTGGCTTCTGGTACGATGTCTTTACAGAACGGCCATGCTGAGTTATCCTTCAAAGTCTTGGAAAGACACTTTCGTGCACTGTTGGATAAGGCGAACTCTAATAGGCGCCCACGCTTCAGGAAAATGAAAAAAACCAGAAAAATTATGCTTCGGGGGAGATTAAGACTGTTACTGTTAGGGGAGAGCTCCATTAATGACGAAGACATCATGGCAGGTAATAAGCGTGCAAAAACTACAGATGATTCAGTGTGCTCCTTTAAATCTGTTGAGGTTGTGAAGACGAAGGAGGTTGCGGGTTTGTTGGGGTTGCGGATTGAAGGCGACCTTAAGGAAATGGAAAAGGTTGTAGAGCAGTTAATCGAGAAGGAGCGATCCAAATGGGTGCAGTCACGGGCAGCCACGTAAATTTCATTATACTATTCAGTAAGCTTATCTGCGTCTGTTGAATTTAGATGTGTTTTGTTGTCTTTCTTGGAATGTAAGGAGGATTGGGTCTTCTAAAAAATGCAAAAGTGTTAAGGAGTTAATGAGGAAGATGAATGTGAGGTTTGTCCTCCTCTGTGAAACCAAATGCCCAGGGAGTCATGGGAAATATAGTTGCTTGTGGTGGGGAGGCACTTTAGACTATGTGGAGGTTGCGGTATAAGGTAATTCATTATTATGGGAGACAGATTTTTTCGTTTGTTCTAATAGGAGCAAAGGGAGAACTATGAGCAGTGTGTATGTGGGTGAATCTGATTGCTCATGGCTGGTATTTAAGGAGAATTATTTATCAAGTGAATGGAGGAACATATTAAATTCGGGTGAAGAGTCTTGTGATGGTAATGGAAGTTTGTGTCAAAGGATTGTTTTGTATCTTCGGGTTGGGAGGACCTGTCAATTCTGGTGTGATAGATGGCTGTCTGCGAGGGTGCTCAAAGATATGTATCCTAGAATTTATATGTTATTTACATGTAAACTTGCAGGGATAGCTAATTGTTTACGGATGGAAAACGGCAGAGTAGTTTGGGAGATATCTTCGTGGGAAGTGGATGAGGTGGTTCAACTAAAAAGTAGGTTAGTCAATGTGTTGCTATGCTTGGATGGACCGGACATTTGGAGGTGGATTGAATGCTCTCTAGGGATATATTCTATCAAGACAGGATATGCTTATATCTGCAGAACATTGAATTCGACTACTTCTAGCTTTGGGTATGGTTTGGTGTGCTCCCATTAAGGTTGTGTGTTCTTATTGGATTTCTTCAAATAATGGAATTGCTGTCAGGTCGGTTTTGCTAAGGAATGATATAATTGATGATGAAAATGCATGGTGTCCTTGTTGTGGTAAGGAGGTAGAATCATGGGATCACGTTTTGTGCATTGCCATTTTGTTTGGTGCCTATGGTGTATGTTTTGTGATTGGTGGGGTGGTAGTTGGTTCTCGCCTAGAAATTTGGAGGAGTGGGTCGTTGAGTGGATTGGTTTGGCTGGGTCTCTAAAATTAAGGGCCTCTTGGATGGCGATCTTTTTTAATGTTATCTGGAATGTTTGGAGGGTCAGGAACAAGTTAGTGCTTAAAGCAAAGGATGTGGATTGGGGTTGAAAGTTTGGAGTCAATGCTTGGGAGGTCTCAATTCTGTTTCAAATCAAATCGACCAAGCTATCTTTACGATTTGGTTGCCTTGATCATGTGTTCGGAAGGTGCGAAGACCTGGTGGGGGCCAAAGTGCAATTAAAGTCGCTGTCGTGTAGGATTACAGAATCTATTATACTGATCTGTTTCAATTTCAATTTCAATTTCCTATTTTAGAGATGTTGGCTATAAGTCATCTTTTTTATGATATTGTAGTTCTTAATTCATTCTAACTTTATCAAAAAAATTCATTTTTATCAAAAAAAAAAAATCAAATCAGCGAACCAAAAGATGTGGACCTGGGGGTTCGTCATGGATGGGAAGGTGTTAGGTACCCATCCATATTGAGGCGAGATTATGTGCAATTGATGATAAAAGTTTGCCTCATGCAATTGACAACACAGAAACAAACAAACAAACAACAAAAAATTGAAAACAAAACAGAGAATAAAATATAATTGAGCTTGCGTCTCAACCACTAGAAACTGCCTACGTACCCCCTGTTTATGGGTTCAAAGCTCACATAGTTCTTACATGCATCACATATTAATCACAACTTCATCATCACCACCATAATAACACGTCAACAACCATCAATCAGCAAGAAAATTGGATCGAATTACCTATTAAAGCCCTCTTCTAGCTCTTATGCGCTTTCCATTCCTCAACAGAATTTTGGCCCGAGTTCAAGCAAAACCTCAATGCTGATGGAGGCTGATTCAGTGTCTGGCCTCAACAGAAAACTTGTAGATCTCTCTTTTAAATTTCCAAAGACTCCAAGATCGCGACAAACCGATGCCTACAGCTCCAGAAATTGTGAAAATACCGAGGCTTCTTGGACCGGAACTCTCCTCTCGGAAATCACACCAAAACCTCCACTGATTTGCTTTGATCCGCCTTCTTCTTGCTCTTCTCTTACTCTTCTCTAGCTGCCACTTTGTTGCTACTTCCACGAATTTTCTCTAGAACCTCAGACCTTACAAGGGTTCCTAAGCCTGGGAATAGAAAATTTTCCTAAACACCTAGCTTCAGTGTGTATAGAGGAGAAGGAGAGATAATTTGTGTGTGTTTGAGGGGGTATGGGGGGTCCTATTTATAGTGTTCTGATGGCTTGACGTCCAAATTGATCTAAGGGTCGAGATTGAATCCCTAGATCTAACGGTTGAGGGCCAGAATCAAGAAAAGAGAAAAAATCTGAAAACTTGCCGAAACAAGGGATACATGACCGCCCAGCCATGGCGGTCATCCCGTGGAGACCGCCATGTGCTGGCGGTCATCTCGTGACGCCCGCCAGGTGATGGCGGTCATGGAGGCTTGACCGCCGACATTTGTTTCCATTCCCATTCTTTCCTTTTTCGGTTCAATTCTCATTATTCCAACTTTACTTGATTCTCACGCCATTCCTTGTCAGTTTTTTACTTGTTCTCTGTCCCAGAAGTCATCCTAACTTATATCCTACCCTCACCCCTTTTCTTGTTTTCTTTACTTTCTCTCCGCTCCACTCTAATTATGATGAAAACACCAAAAACATAAAAGGAATATTTTTAATCTAAATTTTGAAAAAAATTAGAATTAAAAGACTGCTAAATCTAGTGTTTTTAATGGGCTAACATTGCTGGAGGGTCCATACTTTACTGGTCCAAACCTCTAATTTATTTTAAACCTAAAATTTCAACCATAAAAGGTCCAAATAAATAAAAAGCCTAAACAAAATAAAATACCTATAGTTTATTAAAATCAAACCTTAAATACATTTAAACTCAAAATTAAATCTTCTCAATAATTCCAAGCAAAAATATATTTAAGACTCCAAAAATAACAAAATATTAATATTTTTATTAACTTAAATCATAAACATATCCCAACCTAAGATTAAATCTTCTCATTAATATATAGACATAAACACATCAATAATCTAAATTAACAAAATATTAATGGGTCAAATTTGGGTATTCACACAGACGATGAAGTAGAACTAATACGGTTCACATCGTTGAACGTCTACGAGGGCAGATCCTTAATGTGATGGCGATAGAATATAAGATAAACACATAGTGGCCTAGATCCATAATGAACCCTAAGACATTGGACAACAAAGAACCATACTAACAGGGTTAAAGGTTTATAATTTAGAGTTTAGGATATAGGATTTAAAATTTTAAGGTTTAAGGTTTAGGATTTAAGAAGTAGAGTTTAGAATTTTAGGATTCAAGTTTTAAGATTTAAAATTTTAGGATTTATAGATTTATGTTTTTAAATTTATGGTTGTAAAGTTTTAAAATTTAAGACTTTAGGTTTTTAGGATTTAGGATTTAGAGTTTTAAGTTTTTAGGATTTATGTTTTAGAAATTTTAAAATTTTTATGATTTACGATTTAAATTTTTTATGTTTTTATGTTTAATATTTTTTAAAAAAATTGCATTTTTGTTTTAATTTTTTAGGGAGATTTTTTGGTTTAAATCTAAAATTTGAGGAACTAAAATGTAACTAATCACCTTAATAAAGTTGGATATGGCAGAATTCCAGAAATCGGATGGGGGAACCAAAAAATAAAGTTAAATATAACGAAAGGACTTAATAGAAATTAGATTTAAGACTTATGTGTTGTAACTAATAAAGAAATAGGACCCAAATAGGGTTTTACCGTATAGGACTTAGTTGAGAAAAATAGAAAGGTTTAGAACTTAAAAAGTAGCTATCCCATAGATAAACCATTGATGGTTAGATTCCGTTAATAAATATAAATTTACTAAATAATATCAGCCCCATTTAGCAGTTCGCACATGATCAGATTTGACAATATTATACTTTTATGTATCTAGTAATAATTTTTGTATCAAGGCAAAACCTCTTCAAAGCTTCTAGTTAAGATTCCGTACCCCCTACTTCGAAGAAATTTAAATGGTACTTTTTGTTGACAATTAATTTGAGAAAGAGAACGCAAGTAGTAAGTAGCAAATAGCAATGAGGAGAGGAAAGCCATGTGAGTCTTTGATCCTTTCCTGTACGCAGAGTCGCATACCCAATTAGAATATCCAGAAGCTCTTTTTTTTCTTTTTCTTTTTTTTTTGGATCGATATCCAGCAGCCAATTTGCATTGTTATTAAAAAAGAGAGGGGAAAAAAATCATCAATTAAACCTGACACAACTACCGATGTACGGCCATCTCCGCGTTGATGTAGGGAGAGAGTAGAAATAGAATATAGTAAGGGGGGGAATTAATAAAAGCATCAACTGGCTTTAGCTAAGCCATGTGAAAACAGCTAATCTGCTGACCATATACCCACCTGCTGCTCTGCTCTATTGGAAAAGTATGGCACTCCACTCTTCCTCCAAAACCCTATAAATATATATAATGCATCTAAAACTTCCTCTCAAAAAGAAAGAAAAACCCTTCACCCTTCAGATATCTCAAACTTATTTACTCATTTTCCAAATACCCTTAACTACTGATCATCTTTTCCAGCTCAAGCACTTCAAATTAAATTATGGGTATTCGGTTGCCATCCTTGATGCCAAGTGTGAAGCAAATACTCAAAGGAAAACTTGTTCTTGCAAGAAATCAATCAGACAATGTGCCTAAAGGGCACATTGCAGTGTATGTAGGAGATCAAATGTACAAGAAGAGGTTCGTTGTGCCAATTACTTTCTTGAGCCATCCTTCATTTCAAGACTTGCTTAACCGAGCCGAAGAAGAGTTCGGCTTCGATTATCCAACGGGTGGTCTTACCATTCCTTGCAGAGAAGACGCCTTTCTTAGCCTCGCTTCTCGGTTAATAAGTTCCTCCTGATCAAAGAATCAATGTTATTAGAGAGGACTGCAGTTTTTCCTCCTCCTCTCTTTTTTTTTTATTTTGTTTTTTTGTATTGTTCTATTATTAAATACCCCTTGTATAGAGTTTCCTTTTTGTGTAGTGTACGTACGTAGGCGTACGTGATGAACTCACAACATGACAACCCAAGAAATTTTGTTCCTATATATATATGCTACTCTTTTCGCCACATCTTGAAGTTTATTGATTATTACTTGCTAAAACAAGATTTTCAAGTACTCTAACCTTTCATTATGGGATTGAGAAACTGAGACCAGAGAATCTCGCAAGAATTAATATGCATGTTTCTGAATGTATACCTACATGCAAAGTTCCAGTTGGTACGTAAGCGGCTTGAATTGAATCATTCAAGTTTTGAATTAAATCGCCAATACTGTGAGATAATTAATTCGATGTCTTCTCATATGTAATTAGTGCATATATAATTGCATTCGCCCACTGGGTTGTTCCGTCATTTGTAATATTGTCAGGCTGGTTATGGCCTGGCTCGCAAGTCCAACATGCATGAGCCCATAATCTATACCACTCGATAGTTTCCAGACAAATGAAGGAGCTCGTATTAACTAAGGGGTTCTCTAGGAAGCTCCACCGTAGTTCCGAGACCCAGGGTTAGCTCCACGGCAGCTCTGAAACCTAGAAAGGAAGCCCGAAAACTCAACTTGTCTGATAAGATTCGCCAAAACTTACCAAAGAAGTCATGACCCGGCTTGTAGAGTAAGGGTGCTATTGTATTTTCTTACCCATCAAGTGTAAAAACTATTGTTGTCAAACCCGGACCGGCCCAGCCAGTTGAACCGGGGTAACCATGACCCGGAGACAACACCGGGGTTTTTGCCCCTCCGGGTTGTACCCTTCAAAAACCGGCCGGATCATGATGGGTTATCCGGGTTTTTCGGATTTATTGACCCATTTCTGATTTTTTCCCGGGTTAAAAGCCAAAAATTTCAAAATTTTGTCCTGATCAAACCTTAGGTTGGACCTTTTGCTAAAAAAATATATATTTTATTATTAATATAAATACCGGTCAGATCCGGTTGAACCACAATTAAACCTCTAAAACCGCAACCCGGCTACTAAAACGGGTCAATAGCCGGGCCGGATTTAATAACCTTGGTAAAAACTAATCTAAATTAGAGGTCATACCACAATGTAAAGGTGGCAATCGGAGCTTTCAGCCTAATAATAATCCCCCTTTTTTCAAGGTTACATAGGCCTGCATTCTTAATTTGTACACATCCGCGAAGTTTGCAGTCCACACTTTCAAGAACCGCGGCTTCTGAATATTCCTTTTGGAGCGCGCTGTATACAGTTGATTAATTAAAATGGTAAGCGATATACTCCATCCATTCCATGTCACAATACAGGAAGTTCTAAAAATTTAGTTTTATTTCAAATTTTTGATTACCAAGCTCTAAAATTCCGGTGATCCTAATCAATTTCTTATTCTCCAAGTCTATTAATACTCTTATTAAATAGAAAAGAAAAATATTTTAACAAATAGAGTGAGAGTAACTAACTTTCAAGACTTATCTCCCAGATTTCATTTATGACTTGTAGAGTTATGTTATACCAAATTAATAGCTTCAGCTTATCTCTTTTCCGAAAAATTCTATCCTGCTCACGCTGTACCAATTAATTGGTACGCAAAATTTCCTTATTGATTAGCTAGGTCATCTAAAATTAAAAAGATTCTATTTTATTGGCCATTAAATAAATAATTTGTTTTACCAATTAAAAATCTTTAGGGTTTAAGGTTTTAAGATTTTAGGGTTTAGATTTTAGGTTTTTTTTTTTGATGAAAACAACGATATTGCTCTTTATTAATGAAAGAAATAAGGGAGGACCAAGATAAAAGCCATTAGTAGAATGACTTCAACCTTGTTACAAGAATGATAGGATAGGAGCTATACAAGGGTATACAACTGGGCTCATACACAACGAAATTTGACCGCAGGGCCACACCACGACCTTACACTTTCTGAACAAATTAACACAGCGGACAGGTCAAAAGGAAAGGCCGAAGCAGAGGCTTTGATCCATTGCAGGGATTTCAATAGGATAACCTCTAAGGACTTATCCCAATCTGGATCAGAGTGTTCAAAGATTACCTTGTTTCTAGTTAGCCATGTGTTCCAAATTGTATTATAGCAAATTACCACCCAAGTAGCTCGCCCCCGAGCTGAACCAGCCAGACCAAACCAATGCTCCAATAGCTCTTCTAAAGTTCTTGGCATGCACCAAACTACTCCCCACCACTTACATAAACTACTCCACAATCTCCACACTGGTCTGCAATGCAAAAAAATATGATCCCTAGACTCAGTGATCTCCCCACAAAAGCAGCACAGTGCATCCTCCAAACTAATGATGCCCCTTCGAAATAACATTGATTTTACTGCAACTCCGTGATGCAAAGCCAACCATAGAAAGCACTCTATCTTGAAGGGTGCGCATCCAAGCCATACCCATGGTTTTTTACTTATCGAAAACTGATCCTTAAAGCAGAAATCATAACCCAATTTGACTGTGTATACACCCTTCTCACTATTACACCATCTCCACCTATCACCATTATGAGACCTGAGCTTCACCGATCCAATGCAATTTAACAGCTGCTGAAGCTCATCTTCCTCCCAACTATATAAAGATCTTCTCCAAGATAATTTCCACTCCCAGTTCCCATTGACTGGAGTCAATACATTTTTGACTACATCACTCTTGTTATTGGACAACGAGAACAGATGAGGGAATAGATCTTTAAGAATGCCCCTTTCATGCCATTTATCAACCCATAACCTGCCCACAGGCCCATCCCCCAATTCTAACATCACATTACTAAGCAGATTTCCCCTACTAGACTCACGCTCAATTCCAGCCTGAATAATACACTTCCACAGACCCGAGACTGAGTGCTGCACAAACTGTTAGAACCTATGTCTTCATGGTTCACTTATTACAGGTTTTGATAAATGACAAACCAAGATGAAGCAAAAAGAAATCAAGCAAACAAGTACTCAACCAAAGTGATCAAGAATTCAAGTGAAGATATGATCAAGAGTTGAAGTGCAAAGAAGAGCAAGAGAAGTTAGGAACCATTTGTACAAGGTGAAACACTCAACTTCTCTTAGGCATTGGCTCAAACAAAACACATTTCAATCATACAATTCATAAGCATGCTTTCAAACATAAAGTTGTGTTTTTAGTCCAAAACATCGATGTTGTGAAACCAAACATCGATGTTCTGTTTTTCAAGTTTTTCAAAATATTGGCAGTAGCTCTACAACATCGATGTTGGATTACAAAACATCGATGTTCTTGTGACCGTTGGTCAAAACATCGATGTTTCCAATCCAACATCGATGTTCATGAAAACTTGTCTTAGAAATAGAATTTTGCCGAAGCCAAAAAACATCGATGTTGGCTAATCAAACATCGATGTTTCACAAAACATCGATGTTTCATTTTCCAACATCGATGTTCTTGCATAAACCTTTTTCAAAAGAATTTTGCCGAACCAAAATAACATCGATGTTTGGA
>JAKUCV010004976.1:166122-241990 GCA_028386065.3 Turnera subulata
TGGGTTTATCAACCAATCAACTCTCTATTTCATTCATCATTCATTGCAAAACATTCAATCAAGTTTAAGAGCCAATTCCTTTGAGATTATTGAGAGTTGCCTTATTAGTGCTTAATTGTAACTCATACCTACTCTTGAGAGAGCTTTTGTTTGAGTAATCTTCATAGTGTTGTTCATACACTGAAAGGGAGGTTTGTTCTCTTGTAGCTACTCATAGGAAGAGTGATTTTCTTTCCTTGAGAGAAGTCTTGAAGTGAGGTATCTTCAAGCAAGTGTGAAGGATTCTTGTGATTAGAATTCCTAGGCTGTAAACGGTTTGTTAAGCACCCAGAAGCTTAACGGTAGATAGTGAACTCTTCAAGTGTATCTTGAAGGACTGGATTAACCACAAATTAGTTGTGTGTGAACCAGTATAAAAATCTCTTGTGTCCTTCTATTTTTCAATTCCGCACTTCATTTCCTGCAAAGTTTTTAATTTTCGGTCATAAGCTATTCACCCCCCCCTCTAGCTTAAGTCTATTGTTCCTAACACAAACTCTGGCCATGAAGATACAGACTCGATCACATAATTGGATCTCACCATCTTGCTCCATATCGGCCCATCCTGTTGATAGGGGTCTAGAGTCACAAACTTCCACATCCATTTGAAGAGCAGACACCTATTTTTGATAAGAATATTCGCAATACCCATACCTCCACAATCTTTAGGTTTTTCTATTTTGTCCCAAGCTACCAAGCTCATCTTTCTCTTTTCGCCACTCCCACTCCAAAAGAATTGTCTCTGAATGCTGACAATCTTCTTTGCCACCCCGACCGGTATCTTAAACATTAAAAGAAAATAAACCGGTAAGCTATTAAGAACTGCTTTAATTAAGGTCACTCTACCCCCAAGTGATAAGAGTTTCCCTTTCCAGCTTGCAATGCGGTTCTTAATGCGAAAGATTATCGGCTCCCATGCTGATTTCCTTCGCATATTACTTCCCAACGGGATACCCAGATATGTGATTGGTAGAAACTCAGATTTACTCAAGAGTCTACTCGCCAACTCACTTGCTCTTTGTTCAGAAACATTGACACCCACCACACTACTTTTGTGGAAGTTTATACTAAGACCTGACATCACTTCAAAACATCTCAGCATTCTCTTCAAATTAAGCAGGGAGGGTAAATCATCCGAGGAGAAAAAAATGGTGTCGTCAGCGAATTGCAACAGAGATGGAATCTCGCCACCAAAGTTGATTTCCTTAACCAGCCCTTTTATAATAGCTTGATTAAAAAGCATTGCGAGGCCCTCAGCCACCATATTAAACAGGAACGGTGACAAGGGGTCACCTTGTTTCAGCCCCTTATAGGTAGTAAATTCCTCAAAAGGGCAGCCATTGACCAGTACCGCCAGCTTTGCATGATTAATACATCCCCAAACCAGTTGTCTCCATTTAACGCCGAACCCCATTGTCTCCATAACTTCCATGAGGAACTCCCATGACACTGAGTCGTAAGCTTTTCTAAAATCGATCTTCCACAACACACCCCTCTCTTTCCTTTTCTTTAGCTGATGTACCATCTCCGATGCCGAGAAAGCGCAGTCCAAAGTGGATCTACCCTCAATAAAAGCGAACTGATTCGCACTGATAACATCTTGCATAACGGCCTTAAGTCGTCAAGCCATCACTTTTGCAACAATTTTATAGACCCCGTGTATAAGACTAACAGGTCGGAAGTCATCAAAGCATTCGGCATCTTGTTTCTTTGGAATGAGAGTAATGAAGCCACAATTTATACCTCTTGGAAGGCGACCTGATTCGAAGAAATTTTTCACAAGATGCATCAAGTCATCACAAATAAAAGTCCAGGCCTTCCGATAAAAATTAAAGTTGAATCCATTGGGCCCAGGGGCTTTGTCACCATCGCACTCCCAGATCGCAGCCCTAACTTCCTCAATCTCGAAGGGCCATTCCAGCCAAGAAGCCTTATCACTCGCAAGTTGCCTCATGGATACTGCACCCCATTTAAGCCGATCAACAGGCAGTGGTTGAAAAACCTTCTCAAAGTAATCCTTTGCCGCTTGTTTCACTTCAGAAGGGTTTTCCACCACACTACCGTTCACCAAGATCTTATGGATTGAGTTCCTCCGCCCTCGGTTGCAGGCCGAAAGGTGAAAGAACTTTGTGTTCCGGTCGCCCAACTTAAGCCAAATGATCCTAGATTTTTGACGCCACAGACATTCTTGCTGTTTGCGACGCTTGACCAAATCATATTTCATTGAAAACATCAGGCTACGCTCATCCTCATTTAGCTCTCTACATTTCGTGATTTTGTCCAGACCATCTATGCGCACACTAAGCTCCTTGATTCCCTCCTCCATGTTCCCAATCACCTGCTTATTCCAGTCCTTCAGAGATTTTTTAATAAACCCAAGCTTCCTAATAAGACTAAAATTCCCTGGAAAGCGAGAGCAAGTCTTTTGCCACATTGCAATAAGAGCCTCATCAAAGCCGGCGTGAGACATCCAGCAGTTCATGAATTTGAAGGGTCTGGCCCCCCAATCTAAGAGATTTTGCGCAAGCACAATTAGAGTTTAGGGTTTAGAGTTTAGGGTTTAGAATTTTAGGGTTTAGGGTTTTAGGGTTTAGAATTTTAGGGTTTAGGGTTTTAGGGTTTAGGATTTAGGGTTTAGGGTTTAAGGTTTAGGATTTAGAGTTTTAGGATTTAGGATTTTAGGGTTTTAAGGTTTAGGGTTTAGAGTTTAGAGTTTTAGGGTTTAGGATTTAGGGTTTAGAATTTAGGGTTTAGGATTTTAGGATTTAGGGTTGGGGAAGAAAGTAAGTAAAATAAAGAAAAACTTTCAGTTGGTAAAATAAATTATTTATTTAATGGCCAATAAAAATGTAATCTTTTTAATTTTAGATGACCTAGCTAATCACTAAGGAAGTTTTGCGTACCAAATAATTGGTACAGCGTGAGCAGGATAGAATTTCTCCTCTTTTCCTATCTATAACTTTTTTTATTTCACCTTTTTATGGGCCATTTATTTAAAATTAAGTACGTGCTATTTTTCCACTAGTCCAATACCTACAGAAGGATAAAAGGATCAGAAAACACATATATCTTTTTGAACCAGATCAGAACATTATATATATCTTGTGTCAGGAAATGTAATGTATACATGCATCTTCTTCAATTGGCATACAAAAGTCTAGTAGTGCACACGGGCGCAGCCTTCTTTATTAGGATACCACAAATTGAGCTGCAAAAGTTTTGCAGGGCAAAACATGCATGTACGTACATCACTGACGAGCTTTCAGGATCCTAGAGCTGACACCATTTACGCCATTGTAAGTTCCACACAATTAAGTAAGTAGAAATTAAAGCCAATGATTTCCCTTGATATCCTATAAAAATTAAGGCTTCTTCCATCAGGTGCTTCTTTGCTATTTTTGTCATTCACGTCGATAGCATAATAAATTGGAACCTTAAAAACTGCTGCATTGGCTTATGCTGTTCACGAGACCGCCTTGCCTATTGCCTACCCCTGTTGTAAAATGATTAGTCAGTTTAGTTTTCTGCCTGGCATCCACATGCACTCATGTGCTTCTCTTTTTCTTTAATCAAGCTCAATATCCCAGATACATATATCTCCTGGAAGGAAAAAAAATGCTTGTCAGTAATATAAATTTTGGTGGACTTAATTATAAAGGGCACATGCAGAATGAGATCAGTTGGTTATTTCATGAATCAATCATTACAATTAGCACCTGCTGATGAGAATTGCTCCCCTAAAAAAGGGAAGTAGCACACCTCATGTTACAGAGAATTTGCTGGAAAGAATCATCTCATAATTAGATTACATAAACTTGATGAGCAGACCCTTTCTGTGTGCTAAATAATACAGAATCCTGGCCAAAACAGAACAATGTACAACTAAATTGAAGAGGTACTGTACTTGTTGATTGGTTGCCAACCCAAATGTAATAAAAGGAAGTACAAGTACAACCATCAGCGAGCTGCCTAGCTATTGATGCCAATAGATCGATGTATAAATTTGAATACATTGATCCTGACCTGCTATAGTTTATAGGGAATTAAGGCAGTCCAGAACCAAGTCGAAGTCAGCAGAACAGAACTGGGTGATATTGATAATTAATGAGCCAATTGCAGAAAGAGGGCATTTTTTTAATCTTAATTTTTCCAATGTACGGCCACCAGTTTTCAACCAACAGAAAAAAAGGGTGAATCCAGGCTAGCTAGCTATCAAATGTGTTAGTTTGGCCCATGACTTCCCTATGGTCAAGTGGGTCTGCCTCCACACCATTGCTCTTCTCTTCATATTGATTGTGGATAAATATTTGTTAGAGATAGGAGTGGGGCAAAACTAATTATTGATCCAAGCCATGTGAGACCTGGATGTTGAGGGTCCCATTCTGATACACACTTGTACAGGAGAAAGAAAAAAAAAAACAAAAAGAGAAGAAAGCAAAAGCAACCCATACCCGTTTCCTCAGATATCTATAAATTCAAGCCTCCAGACTCCAGAGTTCCACCAACTCAGCTTCCAATATTACAGGCTAGTTACTAGTTCCATCAATATCAAACAAACCCTCTCCTAGCTCCTTTGAAATCCTTGTTTCTTCCGTACAATATTACTCCTCAGATTGATCACTAGCAAAAAAAAAAAATGGGTATTCTTTTTCCTTCTATGATCGTAAGTGCTAAGCAGCTCCTCAAAAGACAGTCTCTTGCCACCAGCAATCAAGCAGATGTCCCCAAAGGCCACATTGCAGTATATGTTGGAGAAGTGCAAAAGAAGCGATTTGTGGTGCCAATATCTTACTTAAACCATCCTTCATTCCTGGACTTGCTACGCCGAGCTGAAGAAGAGTTTGGATTCAATCCTCCCATGGGTGGTCTTACCATCCCTTGCAGGGAAGACACTTTTGTCACTCTCACTTCTAGTTTGCATGCCAACTGATCAGAGATTAAAGAAGAATAAAGAGTGTACGCTAGTTGTAGGAAATTTTGGAAGAGTTATTTTTTTCCTAGTTTTGGATGAGAAGAATAGCCATATATATCTATATAGTAGTCTGTAGAAAATTCAACATGTGCAGAGTTTTTGCTGTAATGGAGAGCAGAAACAAACGTATATCTAATAAAATGTTCTTCCTCCATCTCAACATCTCCTCTCCTCTGCGATCTCCAAAGGTCGGATATCATATCAAATATATATTTCCATATATACCAGTGGCCTTCATCTCCAAATGTTGAACCTGAAAATAATACCATTCAGGGGCAAATTAAGTACAAAATTTTGTCAAGTGAATTGGTTCTGCAGAGGCTTGATTATCAATACCCTGAACACAAGCGCCGAAAAATGTTTAATTCATGGAATGAATAAAAATTGATTATCGCCTTTTGCATTCTGTCTCTGTTGTTGGATTAATTGAGCGAGACACTGACATCTGTTGTTGAAAGTTGGAAGTATATTAAGTACACTAACACACTAACACATAGAGTTCCCTTATTAAATTTCCAATATACGCTTTTTAACGGCTGGTGATTATACAATGAGCAGAAGAATGATTCTCATCTAATATTTCGAGGATGTGAAGCATTTGTGATTGGAAAGAATTTAGAATGTCTGCAGGTTCCTCAGAAAGAATATGTTAATGTTGGCCCCTACGGTTGGACTGATGAGATTATTTTTCTATTTTTCCCATAATAGTTGCTAATTAGAAATTAACTAATATTGTAAAATACATATATATGTTCACTCAATCAAAACTAATCTTTGCTCTTATATATATAGTGTTTTGCATTTATTTATCTAAAAAAATAAAATTTTAAAAATATCTTTCATGGTTCCGATCTAAATTGAATTTTTGAAATTTTTTTAAAGAAATTATTATCATTACCGAATCTTGGAAACTGAAAACATCCTCTTCAATACTATACATTTGGAAGAAAACACATGACTTACTCTAAAATTATAATTAGGCAGTACATTGATGTCTCTCCATACATTTCCATAGATGACAAACATATATACATTTTTTCAATTGATAAAGATAACAAAAATACTAGTATCTTGTCCCTTGTTCCCTTTTTCTATTTTTTCCTTATTAAAAATAATGTAGAAATGTAACATGAAAATGGAAATGGAAATAAAAAGGGAATAGTTATATGTAAACTAGGTCAAGCCTCTTGTATAGTGTATTTGATGCATGTCCATAGTAAGAAGGAACCAATAAGATGTATTTCCTTCCCAACACGGCAAAAGCTTTCAGTTTTGCGCAACTTTTTAGCATTTATTGTTGTTGCATTCTGGAAGCTAAATTTATAAGACTGTGACGTATCACTCAATAAGCTAACTGTCCTCCCTTTTTTGCGCATATTCAGGGCTTAGGGCTTTTCTTTCTTCATGTGATCATAAGTTCGTATTAATAATAAATAACATATGTAGTGTGAAACGATGAAATATGAGATGAATTCATAATCATTTATGCTTTCTCTATCTTATTATGTCACAACCCTTTTTGTTATTCAACGTGACGCACAGGCAGCAATTGATTCTTTTTTGTGCCCAGTTGCTTTTTTCTTTAATGCCATATATACTACAAACTAAGTCTTTCTCTCAAATGCACATGGATTCATGTGCTTCTTTCTTCAAGCAAGGGGATGTGAAATCCCAGTGGCCTTATCTTATATAACAGCAAATTGATACTAAGGCAGTGTTGATTAATTATTTATTACGTACAGGCCAAGGGTCGATCATCGCATCGTACATATATATACTTTGTTCTAATATATATATATGTACGTCGTCATTAATTCAGTTGCGGGAAGTATTAACTTTGAAGCCTTTGACTTTTTGGTTGATCCAGCTCCCCTGTTCCAGCCATCTCGCGATCCATATTAAAAGGTACAGGAATTAATTTAAAGACCCCAGAAAATGAGCATATCAGTTGTTAGGAGATGATACATCGAATATAGTAATCTGTTTCTTAACGAACATACATACTGATGATGATACTACCACGAAGTGGGAAGAAAGCTTTTCTTTTTCAAATGTTAATTATAAGCTTCTCAAAGGTCAAACCACACAAAGATAGCCCCCAATCATGTAATATAAACGCGTGCTGGGCTTCCTAAATCACAGGATTTCCTCGACTTAATAAGTCGTAATCCACAAATTTCCCCTATGGAGATTATATTATTAGTAGTTGGTTCATGTCTGTAATAGTAATATATATATTAGCATCAAAAAAAAATAGTAATATATATATGTACATATATAACTGATTGAAAATTTGCTGGAGCACGCGCTATTGGTGGAAAGGCTCGTTTTTATCCGCTGATGCCATGTGCGAGAGTGATTAAAAAACATATCAAAATATGGCTGTCCCTTTTAGGGGTTGAACTTTCTAATTCTCCAACATTCTTTTTTGATGGATCAAAATGATAACTGGGTTCCGTCGTTGAAGGGATGCTCTACCCTGTTATTATGTATTTCATTCTAAAGTGATGACACAAGTTTAATGCTTTGTTTGTAAGGTTTTTCCATGTGACGGCACTAGTATCATAGTGAGTGAAATAACCTTTTACAAAGAAAAATTTATGTAGTGTAGTTAATCCAAGACATAACAATGAACAATTATTTTAGTTATTAGCAAAATAATACTCATTAATTATTGATTTTTTTTAGGAATTTATCATGAGCCACAAGACTGAAATATATTAGCTTCATTTCAAGGATAAGATGCAAATAAATACTTCACATTAGGATGACATGTTAAATGCTCTTTTCGGTATTAGGGAATAAATTTCATTTAAGATGGCATAGTTCAGGTTATGGGGGATGGCATGTTAATGACACGCCCATGCCAATGTTGCCATTTTCGTTTATAAAAAAAAAAAAAAAAGAAAAAAAGAACGGACGCCATGTCATTCCCATTCTGCTTTGCATTTGCCATTGAATTTGCATCCTAAGCTTTGTGAACAGTGCATCCCAAAACAGCAGGAGGAAGGCATTATTCATATCGGTATGACAAGCCGCCGCCTGAAATTGAATGCTGCTTTTCCCTCCATTTAATCAGCCAAACTAATTATCTACGGCATGTAAGATAAATACGGGTAACAAACCATAGGGACCCTCATACACGAGCCATGTATGTTGCCCGCAATTAGCAAGCAATCGACGATTAGGGGGAAAAAAAAAAAAAAATCCAAATAATTTAGAGCATATTCCCCTCTAAGTAGACGCCTTGAGTGATGGCGATCGAAAATTCATATTCTACATGGTCAGCTGATCTCTTATTATACATTATATAGGCACTGACATTCACATACATATTATACATCATTCAGCTTTACCTTTACTGCCAAAGCTCCCATTGGGGAGGCTATAGCAGGCAATGGCAAAGTTTTTGGAGTTGTTGGCACAATACCAGACAGATGTAAGCCATTACTTGGACGACCATCTGAAAAACTGCCGCATATAAAACTCTCTGCTTAATATAGTATACCTTTCACTCTTTTATCTTCCGGGGACACCAAGTTCCCACAAGTAAGGCCCTCGAGATCTGTTGGCAACTTCTAAAGCCTTTCAAGAATGGGTCAAAATTTTGAGACTGGGTAGTGGGAGGTAGAAAGGGCACGTTATTTCAATGTCATCCACAAAACCCTTCTGATGTCTCTCACAGGGAAATACTTGTTCTAGCTTCTAATCTGTTTCTGCGTTGGCAGCGCATCCATCTCCTTATTCTAAAGACCAATTGCCAGTTCGGATATCCCGCTGCTGGTAACTGATTCCTTTACCTATTCGTGACTGGGATAAGCTCCACTCACCTGGATTTCCACTGAAAGGAATGGCAAGTTTTGGCTGCAACCATCTTCTCAATGAAATCCCATCGATTCTAATTTTTCCATATGACTCATTCCCTTGGTAAGGTAATCCAAGCCTCCTTAAAAGTGAAGCAACAGCTTGGCCAGTCCTGTCAACCAAAATAGTTGGTTTCGAGTTGAGTCATTTGTTCCAAAACTTGCTTTACTCTCAGATATCTTTTTCTTTTTCCATGAATATATGCGCCATGAATGTTGTTTGCCCCTTTCTATCACTGAGAATGGAGGGATTTATGACATCTTTGTGGCTTTCACGATAGAGATTGATAGCCTATTCAACTTGACCATATGCAAACAATGCAGTTGGTTTCTTTAAAATTGTAAGGCCAATATTCGTTTAGTTGGCCAAGGAAAATAGACCATCCAAGTTTCATTAGCTGCTACTTTTAGTGATCCAACAAAATGTAATATAAAAATAATTAAGAATATGATGCATTTATCTTCATACCAAAAATATTGCAACTAAGCAAACAAGAAAATAGGGAAGGAGGCAAGTGATATTGCATATCTAGTGGCTAAGGAGTAAGTCTCACCTTCCTGCGAGCTTGATAGTTTTCTCCCCTTCAGGAGTCATGACCTGTGTTGTCTCTACAGGTAAGAAAATGGTTACAGTGGGTAGCTTTGCACCTGAAAAAAAGTTGAAGACAATTCATAAAACCAGTATTACTCTTTACATTCTGGGATAAACAAAATACAAGCGGTAGTTGTTCCTTGCCAAGTAATGCACTAATGCAAAGCAATGGCATAGCAATCTAAATAAAGTCAAATGTAATACTTGAAATGGCAGAAAATAATTTTAAAGAAAAAGTAAGATCATAAGAAGTGTCCTAGAAGCTCCACAAAACTATGCAAGCCCATCCTCATTTCATGTTTTTTTCAGAAATCGCGAGGTTTCTTTCTTAAAATCGATGAATATAATTAGTCAGAAAGAGGATAGTATTAAACTAAAGAATTACCAGCAGCAAGCCGACGTTTGAGACCTTGCAAAATGCTTAAGAGGTACACCTGACACGACATAAACGAAGTCATAAAGATATCAAGTCAAGAATAAGACGCATACATTGAAAACTTTTAAAAGAAATGGAAATTAGGAAAAATAAATTGCAAAAGCTCGGACTAAATGTCAACTATGAGGTTCATATAGCAAAATAAAATTTCCTTTTGAGTTTTCTTGTATAGGCTACTAAGAAGACAATCATCAAGCGGTTCCGAAATTTCATGAACTCACAGATTTACAGAGTTCAACAAAGGAAATATCCTATGATAAGCATCAGCCTCAGTAACCACCCCAAATAGTTCTGTTAAACTAACTACCTGCAGGAAGTAGAATGAACATAATGAACTCACCTCAGCAGCATGGGTTGGTAAGCTGTTAGCATCAAAGAGAATAGGATTATTTTTGAATGATACAGACGGAACACTTCCAAGAGAAGCAGCTTCCTGTAAAATTTTAAGACATGGCTGACTTCCCAACCATAGTTGATAACAAATCTGAAGACAGAAAACTCAAGAAACAAAGCAGTTTCCGACTGACCTCAAGTAATGAAAAAGCACGAGGATCATATTCTGCAAATCCATCCACCAACGTATATAGAATAGACTGTCTTGATGAGTAAGTGGTGACTCCCAGATTTTCAACGAGTCTACTTTTCAAGGAAGCATCACAAGGGAGCTGCAGGCATCCCAAAACTTGTGAAATAACTCCAATTGCTGGTTTCTCACCAGCTGCAATTGTTTCACGGTAGGCCATTAAAGCCACTGACGTCCTAGCAAATAAATGGTAACATAAGCACTTCGTCTAAAGATAGTTTGATAGGAAACAGCGGTTAAGCAAATGGACAACAAATCATTGGGGAGCTCATCTTTTAAAGTTAAGACTTATTAGAGGACCTTATCTCACCATCCAATCAAAAGTTTGCTCATGTATTCCGTACTCGTTTGCACTAATCTAAGCAGGTATGCGTAAACTTATGTTTGCTTCCAACACCCAATTAAGAAATGCATAACAGATTTCTGTAGATGTAGAAGAATAGCCAAGTCAAAAAAGACAAATACCACTTATTTTCAAGAAGTGGTCGTCCAGTGTTTATAGACACAACAGGCTCGCCAAGGTCACAAGCCTTTTCGTATCTCCGCAAGCAAATACCTTCAGAAAGATGCAGTCGAAGCGTAAGTAAGTTCAGGTAGAAAAAAAGAGTACTATTTTAGGCAAGAACATTCAGTCAAAAAGAGTAAACAAGCAAGATCAATCATTTGAGTAAAAATTTGTGAGCAGTGATCACCAAACACGTTTGCCTTTTATAATTCTAATATGCCCATCTAATCTAAAGCCTTTGAAGAAACAAATACAAGCTGGAACTACGAGATGCAGGTGCACATCCAACGGCAAGAAAGAGACCAATTGGAAATTACCAACAATGGATTTACACATAAGGAGGGTAGGTAAAACTCCTCCTTCTTTTGCTTGAGAAAAAATGGTGAGAGCTGTGTCTAAATCATCACTTCTGCAGAAAAGGAAAGAGAAGGAAATTAAAATAACAGTTGAAGATTTCAGAGATTTCTGTATCGCCAGGGAAATTCAATTGCAGAAGTTAATAATCAAATGTCAGCGTACTTACTTGTCACTCGCCACAAAGAGTACAGAGTACGTGATCGTATTTGGACGCAACCCAAAATTCTTCATCTCGGACAGAACTTGCATAGCCTTGGGCAGTTGGCTTCCATCACCTACAAAAAAGTTTCCTTAAGCAATTCGAAATTTATTATCTTAAAATTGCAGTTGGCGTATACAATTACACAAATTATTATCCTACTTCGCCTCTTTAGACTTCCTTTTTAAGGAATTGTCCAGTAAGAATCTACCATATTTAGACTCCACGAATATAATAATCAAACAAGAGTACAGGAAGCTAATAAACATATTTGAAGCAAATATTTGATAAAATCTAACTGCTATAGAATGCTTTGGCTCGAATTTTTTCAAAAAACAAATCCGTTAGTAATAGGCGCGTTCTGATTGTCAAGGTGGTTGTCCGCAAAGTGGTGTAATTAATTAGCAGTCTGCGATATAAAACTGGAAATCATCTTTCAAATTCCCATATATTAAAAAAAAAAAAAGGTAGCCTTCCTCCAAAACAAATATTAATTTAGAAGAATGAAAGAATCACTAATTAAGCAAAATATGATGAAATTGTACATTTGATACAGAATGGTGCGCCAGTATGCATTAAGCAGTCATGCTATCATGAGCAAGCAAGCAATTAGGTATTGGCTTACATAAAGCAGTGATCAAGGCATTCAGCGTTGAGACAGTGGGATTCACTTTGATGGACTTGATCTCATCATACAACTCCAGGGCTTTCTCCCAGTTTTTAGCCTAAAGCAGCAGAAAACCCATCAATCCTAAACTGTTTTCCTTTTTTCTTTATGGAAACGCTAAACTGTTCTCGTCTTTGTTGCAAAATGAAAATGTAGAAAAATTTTCAATTGGATTATAGTAATTGATGCCACTGCTCCTAAAGAACAACCTTTTGTTGTTGAAAACTTGAACAATTCTGCGAAACTAGATCTCAAACCTTTAATTCTAAGATGGAGGGGGAAATAAGGAGAGAAAAAGTAAATGACAAATGAGACCTGAAAGTTAGGGGATTCTGTGATGCTAGTGCACGACAATATTTGAAACCAATACTGTGACTATCTATAAGTATCAAAATTGAATCTCACTCAAAGTGACTAGACGACACATACACTGCAACAAGCTCCCATCAGTGAGCTATATGATATGATTCCAGGCCGCCTTCCCTGAATCTTAGCTTCCCGTAGGATTTCAAATGCTGCATCCAACTTTCCAGCATGGCCTGCTACGTCTATCAATGCGCTAAAAAAGATCTGGATGACAAAATAACAGGAGTTTAGACATCTATAAGTCATAGAAGCTTAAGCTTTTCTTTTCCTTTTGAAAAAAGTTGGAATGCAAAAGGTGGCATCGAATGTTTGAAGGAGCATCGCTTTTGCAATAGATAAGGTACTACTCATGATATGGAAGTGCATGCAGAGTATTCTCCTTCCACATATACTAGGTGAACAGATATGATTCCATTGCATGAGCAGATACAATTCTCCAAACCATGATGACAACTCCAGATGTGATGTAACCTTTTAAAACAAAAGAGATACCTCATCAGGGACCACGCCTTTGCTTGTCATGTCATCATACACCCTATGAGCAAATGCCCAATCACCAGTCTGACTGCAACAATTAATAGCAATTGTATAAACTTCTGGAGTGCCCTTGATATTGTATTCATGGATCATGTTGTACACTTCCTGAACACGATCAACCTAACAGCACAGCAACCATTTTATTACTTGAGAGAGAACCTGCAGAAAGCATGAGCGGATAAAATGTACAAACCTGACCAGCATTTGCACAAGCTTGCATCAATGCTCCAACAGTAATGTGATCAGGGTCAACAGGATGTGTCTCATCCTTCATTTCCGCTAATACATCAAAGGCACGATGCACTGCTCCTGATTGACCGCATGCTGTAATGAGAGCATTGAACACAACACGGTCTGGCTTCACGTTCTACTGTACAGAACGTGTTATCGGTGAGAACATTAATGAGAGATTACATCGTGAAAACAAAAATTGACTGAGGGAAAATGACCGGCATGATAAAGCACACGAAATTGAAATAAAACTTTTGAAAGAGGACAAAATATGCAATAACACCTTAGACCTCATTATCCCATAAGCACCAAATGCTTTAGCCACTTGCCCTGCTCTAGCACAGCCATCAATGAGTGCTCCGTAGGTGGTGACGTCCGGCTCAACTTCAGCATTAGCCATCTTATGAAACACCTGAAGGAATGTATACCATCATCATCGATTAGCAGCGTAAAAAAATCCTCATTCAGTCAAAATCAATGTGGCTCAACCGTATTCCTAATTACATGCGCTGTCAAGCATCTACGATATAATGAAAGCCACAACCCCAAGAGGGCAGTTGAGGCACATTACTCAATGACGGTTGGCTGTTGTAAGAAGCAATGTTCGTCAGCTTTAGAAATTGCAGAAAAAAAATTCTAAGAAAAATCATTCATCAGCAGAGCTGATTAATTCTGGCTCACTCCAGTGGGATGACAAAGAATAAAGAGTTCAGTTATAATAAAGCAAGCGAAAATAACAAATATTAGCTCTAGCTACTGGAGTCTGACAAGAAAACGTAAGGACATTCTAATGAGCAACTATCACTTGGTACAAACAGCATGAGAGACTAAGAAAACATCCAAATCCTTTGAGTGTCAACACCTATTTCAATTCCTTATATCTTATTCTCAGCCTAAACCACAGGAAACGGAAACGCTAGCTTACTTCAAACATCGCATCAACTTTTCCACTCTTAGCACAGGTCGATATCAATGTAGTATAAAGCTTGCAATCAGCTTTAAAACCAGCCTCCTGGGAAAGTCGGAGAACTTGAAAAGCTCCTGCAAGGACAAGATAGATATCAGGGAATTAAAGTATTGACAATCATTATTTCATGATCTAATGCGGAAATGAGGACGCAGAGCTGGAATTACCATCTGAATCTTGTGAACCGGCACATACACTCATAAGCAAGTTAAATGTGCTCAAGGTGGGGTTTGGAATCAACTTGTAGAAGCGAAAAGCTTCCCTAACAGCCTTTTTACTTTTACAGAGTTTAAAAAATTTGACATGGTAAACCTGCAAGTAGAGGATTCATAATCAACTAATGCTGACCATGAAAAATTTATGGACAAAAACAGAGCATTTAGACTGCGGAAAATAATAAGCAAATTTACCTTGTTCATATCTAATGACCCTCTCTTTTCCATATCTTCAAGTAAAGCTACACATTCAGCCGGCCTAACAAACAAGTCAAGCTTAAGATAAGTTTTAAGTAATATCATAAAGAAACTAACTGGCAAACATAGTAAACTTGAGTTCCCATTAAGATAATGATAACTATATTCCACAGATACTCCGCTTTCAAATGGAAAATTGACTGTTCAAGTTGTTGTCTCTACAAATGGCAATTTGTCAAGAGAGTTATGAATGGTGAGATCACCTCCTGTCTCTCAGCAGAAGATTGTAAGTACTTAATGGGTCTGGATGATGGCCTTTCCCATCAAAATGTATGCCATTTGGGGAGGGAGAAAGCGGTAGTTTTCCATTGCTTCCCTCAATCAAATGCTGTTTTCCTCTTCCCTCGTCTCTTAGATATCCTCTACTTTCAAATTTTTTATCGCCCGCACCAGAGCCTCCTTCATACAACCAATAGTTAATCTCATCAATATGCATCGAACAGAAAAACAACTAAAGCAAGGATCAATATACGTGAAACAAGAATAACCAATCATATAACGAATAAATAAGAGTGAAATGAGACTACATGATTCTGCAGTACAACCTGAAGTATGGGAAGACTGTTGCACTGAAAGCTCAGCTGTCTGCAGGGGGGCTTCCAACTTCAGCAAAGAAGAGCTATCAGTATGTGAATTTATCGCTTTTACACCATTTACTTTTGACGGAGTTTTCATCACCGGTTTCCTCGCCGCAAAGAATGTGTAAAGATCTTTCCGCGCTGCACCATTGATCGCGCCATTGCCCATAGACAGCTCATCCTTGCCACCAGACTCATCACTTACAGGCTCTTCGGCAACTAATGCAGGATTTGACCCGACCTCGAGCACGAGTTCACGAGACTTTGACTCGGTCTCGGTTTCTTCCCCGCTATTCTCCGGTGGCAATTCAGACATTTCGGTTGCAAACATGAGCGGCAATGCAGAACTCGATTGGGGGAGCAGGGAATGCAATGGAGCTTCTTCAGAAACAAGAGAACTACCAGCATCGATGGCCACAAGATTTCCAGATTCTTCTTCCTCAGCTGAATGGCTAGTAACGGCCGCAGTGTGAAATTGAACGTGGAGCTCTTTGCCTTCAATCTCCTTAACGATTACTCTTTCCGTCTCCGTCTCCGTCTGCTGGCTTTTTGATCCAACATCCGAAATAGCCACAAGAGTTCCAGATTCTTCTTCCTCAACTGAACGGCTAGTAACGGCCGTGTGAAATTGAACGTGGAGCTCTTTGCCTTCAGTCTCCTCAACGATTACTCTTTCCGTCTCCGTCTCCGTCTCCGTCTCCAGGCTTTTTGATCCAACATCCGAAATAGCCACAAGATTTGCAGATTCTTCTTCCTCAACTGAACGGCTAGTAACGGCAGTGTGAAATTGTACGTGGAGCTCTTTGCCTTCAATCTCCTCGGCTATTTCTCTTTCCGTCTTCCGGCTTTTTGCTCCAACATCCGAAAACCTTCGATTGCCAAGAATGCGATTCACCAAGTCTTTGGCTACCTGCGGTAACGGAACCTGTATCAATATCATCAGTACTAAACCAATTAAATTACACTAAACAAAATAAAAATTAAATTAAATGTCGTGAGTTTGGCGCCCAAGGTAGCAGACTTTATTATAGAACCAAATCAAGAACTGAAATTTCGCACATCACAGCAACTTAATCCAGTTGAAAACGCAGCGTTTCAGTGTTACAACATTGAATGTTGACTTTTTTTTGACTTTTTTGAGATTACCTCATTAGAGCCTCTCTTCTTCTTGATAAAGAATTGGTGGTACAGGTAGGCAATGGAGAGAGCGGTTACAGTAACGGCTAGTAAAGCGGAGTTCAAATCCAAGGAGGCGGTAATCAAAGCAGAATGAGGTCGGTCTCCTTGAGCGTTCAGCCTCCTGCATTTCTTCCGTCTTCGAGAAGAACGGAGGCGGGGGCCGGGAGGACGGAGGAGGTTGTGGCCGCAGTAGCCGAAGAAGTCCCGGCGGACAAGCTTGGCGCCGGAGGTGAGGAGATGGGAGCACGAGATTAGTGTTAGCGGTCGGGATTTGGCGGAGACCGTTAGGTCCATGGGAAGGAAGGAGAGAGAGGGAGAGAGAAGATGAAGTGGCGTGAAAATTGAGGTGGTTATTACTAGTAGTAGTGGTGTGAGTGAGAGGATAGGAGAGGAGAAGGAGAAGGAGAAGGAAGTTATGGAGTGACGATGAGAGGAGGGAGTGAGTGATGATTGAGTGGCAGTGTCTGTTTTGTTAGGATAATGCAGTACTGGCAAGCAACCCGCCTTCTGAATGCTCGACGCATCATAGGACACCACGTCTTCTCTTTTTTTATTATTTTAGAGGTACTGGATTTGGAGGCAACTTGTTTGACTCTTTTTGTATTTTATTTTATCACTTGTCCTACAAAAATATTACTTTTTTTGAACCTGTGACGACATATGTTAATACTCAAAATAGGACATTATCGACAGCCTGCCTGTTTGTCCTCCCTAGGAAGTTCCACGATCAGTTCAGTTCAGGAGAGGATCCAAAGGAAAGGATAGTCCTTACCTATATCTACAATACAAGCATGATTGGGCCATAAATTATGCGCAACAATTTGCTTCAGAAATAGAGACCTCCCAGGGTCTTACTTATGATAGACTTGATTTACGACACTACATTTACATGCGCAACATCTTGATCAAGATAGAAATTGATCCAATCCACAGCAACTTGCAATCAGACTCCACAAACTTCTACCAAATAAAGATATCAGACTCCACAAAACTAACTTGCAAATATCCATAAAACATACACGGCCCAAGCTTTCAAAAATAGCTAGTAATTCTTCCTTTATTGGAGAACAGGATCCTAAATTCGCACCAGAATCAGAGAGCCAGTTGCCCTCCCAATCCCTTTTTGGTCTCTTTATTGCACCATCAACATTCAATTTAATTCATCTCACATCTGGTGGGTGCCAACACTCGTTCAAGCTAGGGGATAACCGTGGAGCTTTGCTCCGATCGCGAGAAAAGAATGAGCACTTCCAAAAGCTTTCTGCTAATATTAGTATAAACCGGATATAGGACTAGCTGGTATGTGTTCGGGATTTCCAAAAACTATACAATCTCGCCATGCCCACAACTTCCTGCAGGCCAATTCGAAAATCATATGCCAAGGCAGCTCGTTTCTAGCAGCGATATGGATGGGCCCAAATCCATGAACAGGCCCAATGTCCAGTAAGCAAAGCCAGGCCTAAATATGAGTGAAGCCCATAATTGTAAACAGGGCCCGAAGACTAGGTCTTCAAGGTGGCCCAGGACCCGCAGACGGGGCCTATAATCTGGAGGCGTGAGAGATCTTATCTACCAATTTATCCAAAGGATATCCAATGGTGTCCAATTAGAACGTGACACGTGGCGGATTGGCGGGGGATACCCTCTATAAATGCCCCCAAAACCGGACATTTCTAGGCACTCTCCTCCTCCCGGCTTTTCTTCACTTCTCCCAATTTCCCTTCCCATGTACACAAATCATCTAATATTAATAAAGATTATTACCCCTATTTTCATGGTAATATCAAGTAGGTGAGTGACAAAAGAGATTCAATGCCAGCCAATCCCCAACTCCAACTACAAAAAATAAAATCACACTCTTCCACTGACAGTAGATGGTGCCAATTGTCCCTAACCACCACGCAATATCTTAATATACGCAAAACAAATTCATTTCGTAACCATAAATTGTTCGCCATGTGCTTCCTAGCATGGTTTCCATTTGTCAACAAACAATCATGACACGCCAGCTATAGAAAGAGCATACCCGTAGAGATCCTTACCATTTCTACAGAGGTGGATCCAGGGGGCAAGTAGGGACCTAGGCCCCCTAGATCCATTTTCTTATATATTCTTACTATGAAGATATCATAATTCAGGGCTCGGCCTATTGGTTTGGCCCCCCCTTTGCTTTGCGCGAGGTTTGCAGTTCGATACTCAGCAATTCTTTTAATTTTACACTAAAAACCCACTTAAACACATATATTGGCCTCCCCTACACAAATTTCCTGGATCCGCCCCCGCATTTCTAGATGAGTATCCACTTTCGACAAACTGGATTCCATGAGTACAATTCTAAACCGGCGACAATAAGGACGGTTCTTATAATTGTTCTCTCTAAGGGTTGGTTACTCCGACAACACGAGGTCCAAAATACTTTTTTGCATTGGCTTTTATAAGAAGAAGTCTATATGCGCCAACTCTCTGGTTTTATAGATCCTCAATTTTTGAATCATATTTGTAAATTGAAACAGGCACTCTATGATTTGAAACTAACTCCTAGGCCTGGTACCAGAGGTCTGCGACTTTTCTAGTGTCTTAAGGTTTCAAGATTAGTCATCGGGATGCCTCTCTATTTGTCTACAACTCTCTTGATGCTTAAGATTTTCTATTATTATACATTGATGATATTGTATTAACTATTTTCTCCTCTTTATTGCTCAATCGGTTGCTTGGGTTGCTAAAGTAAAAAATTTCTATGACTGAATATGGTACTTTGAGTTACTTTCTTGGAATTCAGGTCAACTCAGTACCCATAGGTTTATTCCTTCATCAACATAATTATATTGATGCAGATCTTCATTGAGTAGGTTTTCAAGATTTGAAGCCAGTCGCAACACCAATGCAACTGAAGATTACTTACTCTCCACCAAGGCTCTCCTTTGTCTTTGGTCGGCCAACAGCTTGCTGGTGCTCTCCATATTTGATCTTCACACGTCCAGACTTTTTTTGGCTGTGAATTATGTCTGCCAGTTTATGCATTCACCAACAACAAAGCATTGCAAAGCTGTGAAACGCATCGTCTGATACTTGTTGGACTGATAAGTATGCTTGCTCCTACATCCAACTCAAATTCATAATTTAGTGGCTTATAGTGATGCAGATTGGGTTGGATATCTTGATGCAAGATGCTCTACTACAGGTTTGTGTGTTTATCTTGGTAAAAATCTGATCTGTTGGTCAGCCAAAGACATAGTTTCTCACAACAACGTTGAATATCAAGCATTGGCAAGTGCAGTAGCAAAGATTTGTTGGATGAAGCCTTTAACGATAAAGCTTGGATTTCCCCCCAAAATTGTTAATACATATACACTGTGATAATTTATCCACAACTTATCTTGCTAAGAATCTGATCCAACATCACTTGGACAAAAACATTTGGAAGTTCACTTGCATTTTGTCTACGAAAGAGTCCACTGGGGACATATCACGGTCACATATACTGATTCTTCCCAATAGCTCATTGATATCTTCACTAAGGATTTAAGTGTGTCTTCTTTTCAATAAGTACGACACAATCTGAGTTTGTAATCATTTGCCAGTCTCAAATTGAGGGGGGGCTAATAAGAAATAGTATCAGTGCAGTTATTATAGATATCCTTTGGTAGGTACTATATGATACGAGTTTTATTTCTCTCTAATACTATGTCTTTGTAAATGATTTAATTGATCAATACGAATGCAACAAGATAGCACTCATTTGTGCATCTTTGACTGATTTTCTTCAGTTTTCACAAAGCCATTTAAGACTGAAGTATTTTTGAAGCTAAAAAAGATGATAAGCATAGTGAAGCTTGAAGACTTAGCTTAAAGAAGGGAATGTAGAATTATTAAACTAAGTTAATATTTGTTTATTTATTATAAGTTTGAATTGTGGTAGGATTCCTAATAAAAATGACTAGATTTGGTGGTACATTATATAAAGGATAAAACTCTAGTGCTTTTGTGTTTGTGGTTTAAACTGAAAATAATTATAGTGTGTGTTGTGGTTGTGCATCTATTATTCTCTCCTTGCTAATACTTGTCATTCCCAATTTAGCAATTGTTGGACCGCCCGGAGCGAAACCAGGTTAAGTTGCAGTCTTGTATCATGATTCCGGACAAAGGACAAAATAGGCACATCATCAACTTCTACTTCCAACAATAGAATACCAATATCTCAAGCCTGGACAATCCAATTAATAACCCCCATAGTTCAGCATTGTCAGGGGAGCAACACCAGATATGAAACCTAAGTTTCAGCAATGCACTCACCTTTGTCATTACGTATAACACCACCAGTTGTAGCCCCATTATCCACACCACGGACTACTCCAACAAAATTTAATTTAAATCAGCATGGAGCAGGTGGAATCCAATGAAGTAATGCAGTAACAGGTGGACCTTGAGATAACCCAAGAGAGCTAAACCTCTACTTAACAGCAATAATCTACGTTGCAAGTTCAAAAGAATAATATGAGCTTGGTATCTTATTCTTTTTTTTAGCGCAGTGCCAATTTATTATTCCTAATTGGAAGTTTTTTAAAATTTTTAGTTTTCCTGCTAAAGTAAACATCAATTTTTCAATTAAGTGCAATAAGTATAGGGCCTGTTTGGAGTTTTCAGTTCCTTTGTTTCTTAAAGGATACAAAATGGGTTTTGATTGACAAAATTAATCCAATTCTCCCAAAATAATTTTTAAAAAAGTTGTTTTGTCATCAAAATTAAAAAAATAAAAAAAATGTGTTTTTTATATTAGTCGAAGAAAGTGAGACTTGAACCCGAGACTCATCCTTCTTCTACTTTTGACATAAAAGTGCCAATGAAAAAAAATATTTTTAATACTTCTTTGAAACGCACAGTAGCATAGTTGTAATTAATTAGAAAACTTCAATTTTATTAATGACATTTTAATAAATAAACACTATTTTAAACTGAATACAATACAATTTCCTTCTTTTATTTATCTCCTCTTAGTTGTCTCTACCTATTTCACACACCCCTTCCTCTTCGAGATGATCCAACTTCTACTTCTATTGCATTTCTTACTCTTTCATTGTCGCCTACTGTTTATAATCTGTTTGTAATCTTACCTTACCTTCTTTTTTTTTCCTTGCTTAATATTTTTTTGGTAATCTCTCTTGGTTTACCTCCTCTGTCTTTTATACATTTGTAGGAAACAAACTTTACTAATCATTACCCTATATTTTTGTTCATTGGATTGATAACCTATGTTATTGAATTTTGATGTTGTAGCATTGTGTTTAAGTGACAATCAGTGATAATATATGTGATTCGGTTGAATAAAAATCTAGGTTTTAAATGGTGTTCAGCAATTGTTTGATGGTTTGTCTAAGAGACCAAATATGTCTTATCATATTATTGTGCTAGAAGAAGTGCCTTTAGCCCAATGACACTACGGAAAACTTATGGAGAAAATGGGGAAAATGATAGAGGAATTTGAGGTGACATGCTACTTCTTAGTAGAAAATACTACGACTAGTTGCTAGCCTATCCAATATCCATAAAAGATAAGAGATAATGGTGCTTTATGTCGAAGGTGGTGTGGAATGACTTTGTGGGAGCAATCCAAGTTTGATCAAAACACATGTGAATATTTAGGATGGGAAACTTAAAACATTAATAATAGACCAAAAAAATAATACAATACTAATATAAAAATGGAAAAAAATAATACAGTAATTATAGTGTAAAAAAATTCAATTCCTTCATAGATGTGCTATTATCATTTCTATTTTAAGTAGCTAATTTATTATCCAGGTATCTAATTAAATATATAAAAATTATTCATTTCATTTATTATCCATATTTGTTTGAACATTTTTGAAACGTCCCGACCCGTATTTACCGTACATAGTAAACACGTGCCGGAACTGTAACGACCCGACCAAACAAAGCCCAACATACAGTGTATACAACAGAAACTCTGGCTCAACAGCCCAATAACAAACCAATCCGGGATCAACATCCCAATCAAACCGGTATCAACATGCCCATCACAAGTAACCCAGATCATGGCCACCACAAAACAGTCTCAAACCATCCGGTCGTACCTCTACTTACCACGTGACAATTAAGTCACATTCATCCCAAAACCAAATCACAAGATTCGACATCCCAAATCCAAAACCAAAAGACACGACTCACTTATTAACTTTTCCAATTTTAATATCCGGGCCCTGTCACTGGATAAGCTAGGATCGTACCTGGTTATTAACTAATTCCGGATGCCAGGCCAAACGTAACCCAGGATCAACATCCCAATATCCAAATCACACCGGGATCAACATCCCATAATCAAGAAACCGGCCATGACACCACAGAACTAGCCTCTAACCATCTAGTCGTACCACTACTTTCCGCGTGATAATAAAATCACCATCTCAAATCAAGTTCCAATTTCCATTTTTCCTTTTTCCCAATTATCCATATCACAGTTTATTCCAATTATCCAACTTCCTACTAACTCAAGTTATACAACAGACCAATCCATCAACAGTTTCATAGCATCAATTACTCACAATCCAACATCAATCACAACACAGTATCCAAGAACCAATAACAGTCAACACAGTAATTCAATCAAGCAGAACAATATCAGCGAATCACACTCAGAACCAACATCAACAATCCATATCATCAAGTATCCAACAATAATATATATCATCACAATTTCCAATATTTATTTTCTCAAGTTATTCATTTTCTCAAGTTATTCAACTTTCCATTATCACAAGTTAATCCACAGACCCAACCAATCAACAATCTCATAACACCAATTATTCACAATTAACAGTTCAACAATTATCCACAATTTCCACAAGACCAACAACACAATCCAACAACAGCAACAACAATAACCATCGCAGTCAAATAACTGTCAATGATCATCTCAGCAGTTCAATCAAACAACAAATCACACACAGTATTACAGGCACATATCAAGGGTTATCCATCCTCACCTTAGCCGATTACTCAACTCTGAAAACATCAATCGGTCCAAAGCCGGTTGCTCGGGAAACTGCCCGACATCAAAACCTATACAACAAAACAACATGCTCACATAAATGCACATACTTGGTATGCTATGATGCCATAAATTGTAAATTAAACCCCCCCTCGGTTATACGTTATCATCTCCATAAAATTATTATACTTACCAATATATAATTACCAAATATTATTATTTATTATTTTCAAAAAGGTATTATTATATATACTTAGTGAAATATTCCCCGGATTATACAATACCATATTTATTTCCAAAATATTTTCATAGTATATATTCCCCTTTCAAAAATATTTTTATATTTATTTATCTCAACTTATATTCTTTCATAAGGTATTTACCATCATATAATTTTTTTTCTAGAAGATAATCATATATATATATATTTATATATATATTCTAGAAATATATTCCCATATACAATTATCACTATTATATATATTTTCTTTTTGAAAGTATCAATAGTATATATCTTTTTCTATAAAATAATTACCATAATATATTTTTTTCCAAAAGATTTTAGTATGTATATGTCAGTAAAATATATTTTCCAGATGAAAAATTTCAAATAATATTCTCAAAAAAAAATTACTTATATGTCTTACCATTTTTATTTATTATTATTATTATTTTTAATTAAAATCGGGATGGGCCAATTCTCACAGCCCACAACCCAACCCAACATGTCCAACCCATACCCACTAATGTCCAGGTCACAGGTCCAAGACGTCAGGCCCAAGACCAGGCCTGATTCTTGAAGCCAACAGCCATGACCCATGGCCAGACCCGTTTGAAGGTCGGGTTAGCTCACCTACAACCCGGAACCTCACAAGTTCAACGGCAAGCGAGGCGGGCACGAGCAGCGACGGCGACTGCAGGCGAAGGCGGCGCGACGCAAGGAAGTGGCGGCGCGACGAGCAGCGGGGAGATCGACGGCAGTAGCAGGCAGGGAGGCATCGCTAGGGAGGAGGCCGACAGCTGCTGGTGGCGGCACGGAAAGAGGAAGGCGACGTCGGCACGGCTACTGGTCGTGGGGCTCTGGTCCTGTGGTCGCCGGTGGCTGAAGCGACGAGGAAGAGGGCAGCGGCGGCTGGGTTGCAGCGACGATAGGGAGCAAGGAGACGCAAGCGAGGGCGGCGTCGCTGGTGGCTGCAGACGGACGAGGCGACGGCTGTGAATCGTGGAAGCGGAGGATTTAGTGGCAGCAATTCGAGTGCGTGAGCGGCGGTCGGCGCGGCTTCGTCGGTGTTTGCTACGCCGCGGAGGAGATGGCGGGGCGAGGTGCAGCGAGGAGGATGTCGGCAGCGATGGTGTGGCTCCGGTGTGGTCGGTGGTGGCAGAGGTGGGGTGGTTGGCTGTCGGTGCCCCTCTTTTTTTTTTTGTTATCTCTGGTTTGGTTAATCTGTGTGATTTGCAGGTATTGGAAAAATGAAGCTGCAGGTGAAACTTTGCAGAGTAAAGGACGAAGATGTGGAGGCTGGTATGGTGTGTGAATTGGAAAGGCAGGAAAAAAAACAAGTGATAAAGCATGCAGGGCACTGGTATAGCACGGGTACATAGGAAGAAGGTGGAGCACGGGCGACACAGGAACAAGGTGTCGCAACCCTCAATTATGCAGGTAAGTCGTGTACCGTCCGGACCAGAAAATAACTGATATACCTCCTTAGTTATTTTTCGGTGTGATTTTTCTTAGGATTCCGGGACCCGAAAAATACCAACTTAGATTCGAAAAATCCACGAAAAAATCCCGAGCGCGGGAAAAGCCTCGGTTACGAAAAACGATACCCGATTTACCTTGAATTAATTACCCAAGATTAAATTCAAAGGTAAATCACTATATAACGACTTTTACAGTCCCGGTAAAAATACCAGATTTTTACCCGGGCTGTTACATTCTACCCTCCTTAAAAAAAGAATTTCGTCCTTGAAATTCCGTCTTATCCGTGGGTCCTACCACGATAAGCTTCTGGTATACTCCACCAGGTGTCCAAACTCAAAATGAGATACCGCTTATACCCTTACGCGACATCTCATCCGCTTATATATACCGAACCTCATAACCGAGAAACTCACTCTTAGCCATGGACTCTCCAATCCGATCTCGAACTACCTCTGACTCAGAGGATAACAGCTACATCGATGGTACTGCTTTCCCGACAAGCTCCGATGAAGAACCTCCCAAGAAGCGGTTCAAGACAGACACCATCAGTCTGAAGGAAGATGTGGTGGTCTCCCCAAGACGACGAGAAAAGCGTGCCAACAAGAAAGCTGAGGATCGGAAGGGCAAAGCAACGGCTGAAAGCAGCAGTCCACTGCAGACGCTATCGTAGCTAAATGTCTCACTGAGGAAGGTCAGCTCGGCAGTGATGCAGATAGAACTGGCGTGCGCGGAACTCTTCCCTCACATGAAAAACATACAAAAGCTTGTAAAAGACCTTGAGAAGCAAGTAACTCCTTAGAGTACTTCTTCTCCGTTGTAAAAACGTTATGAAATAAATAAAACAAGCTTTCTTTTTAAATCAAAACTCTTATGTTACGAAATCTCAAGTTAAACAGAAAAAAAAACAAAACATCTCAAAGCAGAACAAAAATCAACAATAAGGATATAAAATCAAACATAAAGAGGCTAAAAACAAAACTCGTTTAACAAAACCAAAACATAAAGAAGTTAAAACAAAAACATATTTTCATGATCGGCGCTCATATCGGACGTAAACATCCTCGATCCCGAGAAACGTAACACGCACAGCTAACGGTAACGTCGGTTTCCCTCGTGAAAAAGATGTCCGTTAACACACAAGGCGATGATCGTGAGAACGTCATGTGTCCCTCGGTAGAAACGTTATCCACCTATTCACAAGCCAAAAACGTCTTCCAGACATCGTATCTCTCCACAATGTCCAAATAGATGCAACCTTGTCGCACATGCACTCTACCCGAGGTATAGTCCCATTAATCTAGCCACAACGGTCACGGATGCATGTGATAAAAG
This sequence comes from Turnera subulata, assembly GCA_028386065.3. NCBI lineage: Eukaryota > Viridiplantae > Streptophyta > Magnoliopsida > Malpighiales > Passifloraceae > Turnera > Turnera subulata. The sequence goes on from JAKUCV010004976.1 coordinate 192,707, forward strand.
ATGCAGGAAAAAGTCATAAAAAGAAACGCCAAGATAGCCAGGGCGAAAGAAAATTGTGAGATGGAAAAGAGCTGAAAAACACTTGCTTCTGAAGCCCGAAAAACGTATAAAGTGATAAAGCAATAAATGAGGCAACAGCAAAGTTTTCAAAAAGCAACACCTTGAAGAATGAAAACGGTTTGGAGTCTTGTGAAGGGAATCTGCTTTTCCCATCCCCGGAAAATATTTTATTTTTATTTTCTTTTTCTTTTTCTTTTTCTTTTTTTTTCTTGCCCCTTTTTTTCTCTACCTTTTTTTTTACTTTACTTTTTTTTCTCTCTTTCTTTTTCTTTTCTTTTACTTTTTTTTTCTTCTTCTTTTGTTTTCTATTTCCTTCTTCTTTTCTTTTTTTTTTCAGGAACAGGTGGGGTCTATACTTTGAAAAAAACAGGTAAACATTTTTCTATAAAAAGCAAAACAACAGAAAGCAAAAACCACAAAGCATCTTATAGCAAACAAAATGCTAAGGCAAAAAAAAAACCACTCAGAAAAACAAAACACCAACGCGTCCAAAACACGATGCCTGCTCCATCATCCGTCTTCTTCGTTGAAGGTGCCTCCCTAGGCAGAAGAAACCGGTTGGCCTACAGCCTAATCAACGAATGTCCAGAGGAACTACCGAACGAGCTCGGTAGGATGCCTCGTCTGGTCTTCGTCGACAAACTCTACTCGTCGAGGTTCTTCGTCACTCCCATGGAAGAGACATTCTTCCTAGAGGACCAAAGCACCCTGAGGACCTCCTTCTATGGCTCGGCCAATTCCGTCATGTTTTTCATTTCTGAAAGACTTCAGGAATTCAACCTAGAGCCCACTTGCCATTTCCTGGACCAAGGCACCTACTACCAGCTCTCGATGACTGTCCAAAGCATGCCCAAAGTAACTCGGTTACCTCCAACTTGGCCAAATGCCCGACTGCTGGTGTGGAACTGCAGAGGAATCGGTAGGCGTTCCCAGGAGTTCTCGCGTACCCTGAGGGATCTGAAGAACCAATACAAGCCCAACATGGTTCTGCTCACGGAGACCTAGTGGCAGCCCGAAGACAATCACGGTGTCATCCCACTCCGGTTCCCTCCAACAAACCGGTTCGAGCTTCCTGGCCAGAACAATACGGGCAGCATGTGGTTCTCGTGGAACGACAGCATCAAGGTCAACATTAACAATGACCCCAATAGCTTCAGGGTCAATGTTGTACCAAGGAGATGAATAATTTTTATAATAATAATATCAATGTAATATTAATATTAGTAATATTAATAATATTTTTGTGTTTTTGCATATTTATGGCTTCAATTACCTCTTATGTGAATGTTCTGTAGCAAGCTGGCGTCCCTCGACTGGATCCATCATGTACTAACAAAATGATATAAAATAATAAACAAATGGAGCGAACTATGCAAACAAGAACATCAAACACACAAGGACTACCCAACAAGACCTAACGCCCGCTCCGCTACCAAAAATGAAATGCCCCGACCCGTATTTACCGTACATAGTAAACACGTGTCGGAACTGTAACGACCCAACCAAAGAAAGCCCAGCATACAGCGTATACAACAGAAACTCTGGCTCAACAGCCCAAAATATAAACATCAGAAATCCGACCCTTCGGCCCAACATAAAAACCGTCATCCAATCTCGGAAACATCAATAACATCACAACCGGCCCAAGGCCCAACAATAACAATAATCAGCACAGCGGAAGGCTTTTAAAACTCACAAAGACACTGTATGCGACACTTATGCAAACTATGGATTTGAGTCATGTCCAAGGGATAATGCCGCAGCCTGTCTAGAATGCATCATACCTGAACCACAAATAACTCAACCTACGGGATGAAAGCCCGCAGGTGAGGGGTGAGTCCGAAGTGCCTACCAACCATGGATAGACATAGACCTGGCAATTCGTGTTATCGTGTCGGGTTCGTGTCGGGTTGAACAGGTAAACGGGTTCTAATTCTTCAACCCAACCCAACCCATTTAATAATCGTGTCGTGTCGTGTCCAACCCGTTTATTATCGTGTCGGGTTCGGGTTGTCCCGCGGTTACCTATTAAATCTAGCAAGCCTAAAAATTAGTTTGAAACTTTTCATATTTTGCACAAGTCGTTGTATTTTCTAAACAAATAGGCATATAATTAGATTTTCTCATATATTAAATAAAATTATAAATTCTAGAATCATAATGTAATGATATTTAAAGCATTTATAAAAATATTTTTAGATAATTTTAGTAACTTTGACCTTAAGCATTGTATTAAATTAGTAAAATACCTATAGCCTAAATATAATCGTGTCATAAACAGGTACCCATCGGGTTGGCGGGTCAACCCGCACCTGACCTGCTAATTTTCGTGTCGTGTCGGGTCAACCCATTTAACTAAACGGGTTGAAAATCTCTGACCTATACCTGCTAATTTCGTGTCGGGTTCGCGTCGGGTTGTCGTGTCAATACCCGTTTTGCCAGGTCTAGATAGACAATCAATATGCAACACTATAAAATACTCAAGGTCGAAAACAGGCATAACAGCCAAAATATACCAAACCAAAAGACTCGACTCAAAACTGGTCCAATACCAAAAAGACCTAAACAAAAATCCAATTTCCAATTTTATCTTTCCGGACCCCGTCACGGATAAGCTAGGGTCGTACCAGGTTATCAACCTGTTCCTGGTGCCAGATCAAAAGAACCCGGGATCAACATCCCAATAACAAACCAATCCGGGATCAACATCCCAATCAAACCGGCATTAACATGCCCATCACAAGTAACCCAGATCATGGCCACCACAAAACAGTCTCAAACCATCCGGTCGTACCTCTACTTACTACGTGACAATTAAGTCACATCCATTCCAAAACCAAATCACAGGATTCGACATCCCAAATCCAAAACCAAAAGACGCGACTCACTTATTAACTTTTCCAATTTTAATATCCGGGCCCTGTCACTAGACAAGCTAGGGTCGTACCTGGTTATTAACTAATTCCGGATCGTAACCCGGGATCAAAATCCCAATAACAAACCAATCCGGGATCAACATCCCAATATCCAAATCAAACTGGGATCAACATCCTATAACCAAGAAACTGACCATGACACCACAGAACTAGTCTCTAACCATCTAGTCGTACCACTACTTTCCGCGTGACAATAAAATCACCATCTCAAATCAACTTCCAATTTCCATTTCTCCTTTTTCCCAATTATCCATATCACAGTTTATTCCAATTATCCAACTTCCTATTAACTCAAGTTATACAACAGACCAATCCATCAACAGTTTCATAGTATCAATTACTCACAATCCAACATCAATCACAACACAGTATCCAAGAACCAATAACAGTCAACACAGCAGTTCAATCAAGTAGAACAATATCAATGAATCACACTCAGAACCAACATCAACAGTCCATATCATCAAGTATCCAACAATAATATATATTATCACAATTTCTAATATTCATTTTCTCAAGTTATTCATTTTCTCAAGTTATTCAACTTTCCATTATCACAAGTTAATCCACAGACCCAACCAATCAACAATCTCATAACACCAATTATTCACAATTAACAGTTCAACAATTATCCACAATTTCCACAAGACCAACAACACACTCCAACAACAGCAACAACAATAACCATCGCAGTCAAATAACTATCAATGCTCATCTCAGCAGTTCAATCAAACAACAAATCACACACAGTATTACAGGCACATATCAATTTTTTTATCTATGTTTTGATTTTTGAGATTTTTGTTAATGTAATAGCCCGGGTAAAAATTTGGTATTTTTACCGGGACTGTAAAAGTCGTTATACAATGATTTACCTTTGAATTTAATCTTGGGTAATTAATTCAAGGTAAATCGGGTATCGTTTTTTCGAAAACGAGATTTTTCCCGCGCTAGGGATTCTTCTGTGGATTTTACGGACCAAAGTTGGTATTTTTTCGGGTCCCGGAATCCTCAGAAAAATCACAACAGAAAATAACTAAGGGGCTATACAGTTATTTTCTGGTCCGATTTGAACACGCCTGCATTATTGAGGCAATAATTCAGGCGGCGCCATTTCTTTTTCTTCCTGTGTCACTAGTGATTTTCTGCATCGCCTAACTCCCGTTTCTTTTCTTCTTCTTCCCTACTTCCAGTGCACACACACAGCCTTCACCTTCATCTTTTCCTCTCCAAAACCCATTTTCAGTTACCATCCTTCCCCTGCAAACCACAAACCCAGTATAATAAGCACCTATAAAAAAAAAAAAAAGCAACAAACACACACCAGCCCCCCAACGCCGTCGTTTTGGGATACCCAACACCCCCACACCTTCACTTCCTCTTCCCTCTTCTCCTCCCCGTGAACCGGCACCACCGACCGAGCCTCCAAACCGCCGCACCAGCCGCTACCATCTCTCGCTCCTTTCCTCTCCCTGCTGCCACCACGCCGCCGCCCTGCTCTGCATGCAACCGCCGCCAGACGAGACAAGCTCGGCTCCACCGGAAGTCGAACAACTCACCACCGCCAAGAGCAACAAATCGAGGAGCAAAGCACGAACTTGGATCATGCACTGGAGGCCGACCTCTCCTTCTTTCTCCACGACAAGCGTCGACCCCGTGACCGGTGTTTTCTCGCTCGTCACTGCAGGACGTACGCCGCCGCTTCACTTTCCTCTCCACGCACGACGGCACACAACCGGCGACGACCGGGTAGCACGGCTGCAGCCGCCGCCTCACGCCTCCCTTCGCCCCCACCTCACCGTCCCCTGCTCGCATCGCTCCGCCAGCCGTGCTGCACCGCCGCTCGTCGCGCCACCCGCCCTAGGTGAGTACGGGTTGAAGACGACCTGTTTGAGGAGGGTCGACCCAAGTGCACCACGGGTCAGACTGTGGGGCTGGGTCAGGTGCTGGGCCAGGCTGGGTCAGGTGCTGGGCCAGGCTGGGGTTGGGCCTGTGCTTGGATCTTACCATGCTTCTGGGCTGACCTTTTGGCTTGGTTCTGGGTTGGCCCAGATTATTATGGGTTGGCCCAATCACTAAAAAAAATAGGGATAATATATATGGCTTATATAAATTATATTTTCTGAAAAAAATAATAATAATAATAGTATGTATGATTATAAAAACTATATGATTATATTTTTCTAGGAAGAAAATAAATATATGGATGTACGATGGAAAATATTTTTCTTAGAGAAATAATAAAACAAATATGATTATATTTTCTGGAAAAATTATATTACGGTAAATACTTTTTAGAAAAAAATATATACATATGATTCTTATGAAAATTATTTTGAGAACAATACATATAGTAATAATTATCTTTGTGAAAATATTTGTGGAAAGTATATATGATAATTATTTTTATGAAAATATTTTGGAAAGAGTTTTAATTAAAGTATTAAATACCAAAGTAATAATCGGATATACGTACGATATGTTATTTTCGAAAAGGATTTAAAAACGATTAAAGATAATCTTATAAAATATAATCGGGACGTATAACCGAGGAGGATGATGTTTAATTTACAGTTCCTAGCATGTCATGGCATACCGATTATGTGCATCTTGTGTGTGCACTTGCTATTTGTTATATAGGAACTGGTATGGAGCAGTATTCCGAGGATCTGGCTTTGGAACCTGTTGAGATTCCATAATTGATAATCGGCTAAGGTGAGGATAAGTAAATATTTATATAATGCCCGTGATATCAAGTTGTTGTTTGTTTACTATGTGCGATGTTGCTGGTATGATACTTTGTGGCTGTGAATGGTCTGTTTTGTGATGAATTAAATTGATGATTGATGCTGTGATGTTATTGATGATGTTGGAATTGTTGGTATAAGTAAGTTATCACTGTTGTTGTAGACTGTGAAAGTTGTGTGAGTCGAGTACCGGGGGTACTAGTATGGGAAAACAGTTTGGAATAAGTTGTATTATCCAGACGAGCGGAGAGGCTGTGAACCTGCTCGGGAAAATAAAAAAATGGTAGGATAATAGAGGTATAGTAACTAGATGAGGGTAAAGAAATAATAAAATGGAAACACTTAGACATCTAGTAAGTCACAGTTAAATGTTGGAACAGCCAGATGGTAGTCTTTTATTTTATGGTGCTGGGGGAGAGTGTGCTTGGGGTCTGCTCCCTGTCTGCACCAATTTTTATTTAGGCGCTGGGGGAGAGTGTGCTTGGGGTCTACTCCCTGTCTGTGCCAGTTATTACGTGGAGGTACCAGGGCGGAGTCCACGTGCTAGCTAGCTTGACTACCAGGCGACAGCCACCATTTAACTAGTGATAGGGCCTTGACAATAAAATTGGAATAGCGTATCTAGAATCACAAGTGTGTTATTCAAGGTTCGTGAGAACCTTAGTTAAATGTTGGTGATGTGACTTGGAAATTAACGGCTGCTTGTATATGTATATTTGCTTATGGATTTTACCGGTGAGCACTTCGAACTCATCCCTCACCCTCGGGCTTTCATCCCGTAGGTTGAGTTATTTGTGGTTCAGGTATGATGCATTCCAGACATGCTGCAGCGTTATCCCTCGGACAGGACTCGGATCCATAAGTTGCATCATATGTCGCACACAGTGTCTTTGTGAGTTATTAAGTCTTCTGCTATGTTGTTTATTGCTATTGTTGGGCCATTGGGCCGGTTGTGTTATTGTTGATGTTTCCGGGGTTCGGGTGACTTGTTCATGATGTTGGGCTGTTGGGCCAGACGTACTTTTTTTATCTGCTGTTAAGCCGGTTTTCTGTTGTATACACTATATGCGGTGCTTTGTTGAGTCGGGGTATTACTGTTCCGGCACGTGTTTACTGTGTACGGTAAATACGGGTCGGGGCGCTTCATTTTTGGTAGCGGAGCGGGCGGTAGGTCCTTGGGTGATTGTTTTGCTTATTTGTTGTGCATAGCTCGCTCCATATGTTTATTATTATGCATTTATGTCATTTAGTTAGTACATGGTGGATCCAGTCGAGGGACGCCAGCTTGCCACAGAACATTCACATAAGAGGTAATTGATGCCATAAATATGCAGAAACATAAATGTTATTAATATTACTAATATTATTATTACATTGATATTATTGTAAAAATTATTCATCTCCTTGGTACAACGTTGACCCTGAAGCTATTGGGGTCATTGTTAATGTTGACTCTGATGTTATCGTTCCACGAGAACCACATGCCGCCCGTGTTGTTCTGACTAGGAAGCTCGAACCGGTTTGCTGGAGGGAACCGAAGTGGGATGACACCATGATCATCTTCAGGCTGCCACTAGGTCTCCGTGAGCAGAACCATGCTGGGCTTGTACTGGTTCTTCAGGTCTCTGAGGGTATGCGAAAACTCCTGGGAACGCCTAGCGATTCCTCTGCATTTCCACACCAGCAGTCGGGCCTTTGGCCAAGTTGGTGGTAACCGAGTTACTCTGGGCATGCTCTGGGCAGTCATCGAAAGCTGGTAGTAGGTGCCTTGGTCCAGGAAATGGCAAGTGGGCTCTAGGTTGAATTCCTGAAGTCTTTCAGAAATGAAAAACATGACGGAATTGGCCGAGCCGTAGAAGGAGGTCCTCAGGGTGCTTTGGTCCTCTAGGAAGAACGTCTCTTCTATGGGAGTGACAAAGAACCTCGACGAGTAGAGTTCGTCGATGAAGACCAGACGAGGCATCCTGCCGAGCTCGTTCGGTAGTTCCTCTGGACGCTCGTTGATCAGGCTGTAGGCCAGCCGGTTTCTTCTGCCTAGGGAGGCACCTTCGACGAAGAAGACGGATGATGGAGCAGGCATCGTGTTTTGGACGCGTTGGTGTTTTGTTTTTCTGAGTATTGTGGTTTCTTTTGCCTTAGCATTTTGTTTGCATAAGATGCTTTGTGGTTTTTACTTTCCGTTGTTTTGCCTTTTATAGAAAAATGTTTACCTGTTCTTCAAAGTATAGACCCCACCTGTTCTCGAAAAAAAAAAGGAGAAGAGATGGAAATGAAAAAAAAAAGAAAAAAAAAAGAAAGAAGAAAAGAAGGTAAAGAAAAAGAAAAAAAATAAAAATAAAATATTTTTCAGGGATAGGAAAAGTAGATTCTTTTCACAAAACTCCAACCTGTTACGATCTTCAAGATTTTGCTTTTTGAAAATTTTGTCAGGTTTTGAAATTTTGCCTCATCACTTTATATGTTTTTTGGGCTATAAACGCAAGTGTTTTTCAGCCCCTTTCCATCTTACAATTTTCTTTCGCCCTGGCTATCTTGGCATTTCTTTTTATGGCTTTCTCCTACATCTTTTATCACATGCATCTGTGGCTGTTGTGGCTAGATTGATGGGACCACGAGTAGAGTGCATGTGCGACAAAATTACATCTGTTTGGATATCATGGAGGGATACGATATCTGGAAGACGTTTTTGGCTTGTGGACAGGTGGATAACGTTTCTTTCGAGGGACACAGGACGTGCTCGTGATCATCGAATTGCGAGTTAACGGATGTCTTTTTCACGAGGGAAACCGACGTCACCGTTAGCTGTGCATGTCACGTTTCTCGGGATCGAGGATGTTTACGACTGATATGAGCGCTGATCATGAAAAACGAGTTTTGTTTTGTTTTTAATTTCTTTATGTTGGTTTTACTTCCTTTTATTGGTTCTGTTTTTAACATCTTTATGTTTGATTTTATTTTCCTTCTTGATGGTTTTGTTTTGCTTTTAAATATTTTGCTTTTCTGTTGAACATGAGTTTTCATATCTTACCAAGAAATTTGTTTAAAAGAAAAGTTGTTTTATTTTATTTCTTCTTAAAGTTTTACAATACAGAGAAGAAGTACTCTATTGAGTTACATGCTTCTCAAGGTCTTTTACAAGCTTTTGGATGTTCTTCACGTGAGGAAAGAGTTCCGCACACGCCAGTTCTAACTGCATCACCGCCGAGCTGACCTTCCTCAGTGAGACGTTCAGCTGCGATAGTGTCTGCAGTGGAGTGCTGTTTTCAGCCGTTGCTTTGCCCTTCTGATCATCAGCTTCTTTGCCAGCACGCTTCTTTCGCCATCTGCTAGAGACGACCATATCTTCCTTCAGACTGATGGTGTTTGTCTTGAACCGCTTATTGGGAGGTTCTTCATCGGAGCTTGTCGGGAAAGCTGTACCACCGATATAACTGTTATCCTCGGAGTCTGAGGTGGTTCTTGTTCTTAGTGGAGAGTCCATGGCTGAGAGTGAATTCTCAGTTATGAGGTTCAGTTTATATAAGCAGAGGAGATGTCGCTTAAGAGTATAAGCGGTATCTCGCGTTGAGTTTGGACACCTGGTAGAGTGTACCAGAAGCTTATCGTGGCAGGACCCACGGATAAGATAAGGAATTTCGGGGACGAAATTCTTTTTAAGGTGGGTAGAATGTAACAGCCCGGGTAAAAATTTGGTAAAAATACCGGGACTGTAAAAGTCGTTATACAGTGATTTTCCTTTGAATTTAATCTTGGGTAATTAATTCAAGGTAAATCGGGTATCGTTTTTTCGAAACCGAGGTTTTTCCCGCTCGGGATTCTTCTGTGGATTTTACGGACCAAAGTTGGTATTTTTTGGGGTCCCGGAATCCTCAGAAAAAATCACACCGAAAAATAACTAAGGTGGGGTATACAGTTATTTTCTGGTCCAGGCGGCGCCTCTTCTTTTTTCTTCCTGTGTCACCCGTGATTTTCTACATCGCCTAACTCTCATTTCTTTTCTTCTTCTTCCCTACTTCCAGTGCACACACACAACCTTCACCTTCATCTTTTCCTCTCCAAAACCCACTTCCAGTAACCATCCTTCCCATGTAAACCACAAACCCAGTACAATAAGCACCTATAAAAAAATAAAAAAGCAACAAACACACACCAGCCCCCCAACGCCGTCGTTTTGGGATACCCAACACCCCCACACCTTCACTTCCTCTTCCCTCTTCTCCTCCCCGTGAACCGGCACCACCGACCGAGCCTCCAAACCGCCGCACCAGCCGCCACCATCTCTCGCTCCTTTCCTTTCCCTGCTGCCACCGCGCCGCCGCTCTGCTCTGCTTGCAACCGCCGCCAGACGAGACAAGCTCGGCTCCATCGGAAGTCGAACAACTCACCACCGCCAAGAGCAGTAAATCGAGGAGCAAAGCACGAACTTCGATCGTGCACTGGAGGCCGACCTCTCCTTCCTTCTCCACGGCAAGCGTTGACCCCGTGACTGGTGCTTTCTCGCTCTTCGCTGCAGGACGTACGCCACCGCTTCACTTTCCTCTCCACGCACGACGGCCCACAACCGGCGACGACCGGGTAGCACGCCTGCAGCCGCCGCCTCACGCCTCCCTTCGCCTCCACCTCAACGTCCCTTGCTCGTGTCGCTCCGCCAGTCGTGCTGCACCGCCGCTCGTCGCGCCACCCGCCCTAGGTGAGTACGGGTTGAAGACGACCCGTTTGAGGAGGGTCGACCCGACTGCACCACGGGTCAGACTATGGGGCTGGGTCAGGTGCTGGGCCAGGCTGGGGTTGGGTCTGTGCTTGGATCTGACGATGCTTCTGGGCTGACCTTTTGGCTTCGTTCTGGGTTGGCCCAGATTAATATGGGTTGGCCCAGTCACTAAAAAATATAGGGATAATATATATGGCTTATATAAATTATATTTTCTGGAAAAAAATAATAATAATAGTATGTATGATTATAAAAACTATATGATTATATTTTTCTAGGAAGAAAATAAATATATGGATGTACGATGGAAAATATTTTTCTTAGAGAAAGAATAAAACAAATATGATTATATTTTCTGGAAAAATTATATTACGGTAAATACTTTTTAGAAAAAAAATATATACATATGATTCTTATGAAAATTATTTTGAGAAAAATACATATAGTAATAATTATCTTTGTGAAAATATTTGTGGAAAGTATATATGATAATTATTTTTATGAAAATATTTTAGAAAGAGTTTTAATTAAAGTATTAAATACCAAAGTAATAATCGGATATACGTACGATATATTATTTTCGGAAAGGATCTAAAAACGATTAAAGATAATCTTATAAAATATAACCGGGACGTATAACCGAGGAGGATGATGTTTAATTTACAGTTCCTAGCATGTCATGGCATACCGATTATGTGCATCTTATGTGTGCATTTGCTATTTATTATATAGGAGCTGGTATCGAGCAGTATTCCGAGGAACTGGCTTTAGAACCTGTTGAGATTCCATAATTGATATTCGGCTAAGGTGAGGATAAGTAAATATTTATATACTGCCCGTGATATCAAGTTGCTGTTTGTTTACTATGTACGATGTTGCTGGTATGATACTTTATGGCTGTGAATGGTTTGTTTTGTGATGAATTAAATTGATGATTGATGTTGTGATGTTATTGATGATGTTGGAATTCTTGGTATAAGTAAGTTATCACTGTTGTTGTAGACTGTGAAAGTTTTGTGAGTTGAGTACCGGGGGTACTAGTATGGGAAAACAGTTTGGAATAAGTTGTATTATCCAGACGAGCGGAGAGGCTGTGAGCCTGCTCGAGATAATGAGATAATGGTAGGATAATAGAGGTACAGTAACTAGATGAGGGTAAAGAAATAATAAAATGGAAATACTTAGACATCTAGTAAGTCACAGTTAAATGTTGGAACAGCCAGATGGTAGTCTTTTATTTTATGGTGCTGGGGGAGAGTGTGCTTGGGGTCTGCTCCCTGTCTGTACCAATTTTTATTTAGGCGCTGGAGGAGAGTGTGCTTGGGGTCTGCTCCCTGTCTGTGCCAATTATTACGTGGAGGTACAAGGGCAGGGTCCACGGGCTAGCTAGCTTGACTACCAGGCGATGGCCACCATTTAACTAGTGATAGGGGCCCTGACAATAAAATTGGAATAGCGTGTCTAGAATCACAAGTGTGTTATTCAAGGTTCGTGAGAACCTTAGTTAAATGTTGGTGATGTGACTTGGAAATTAACGGTTGCTTGTATATGTATATTTGCTTATGGATTTTACCGGTGAGCACTTCAGACTCATCCCTCACCAGCGTGCTTTCATCCCGTAGGTTGAGCTATTTGTGGTTCAAGTATGATGCATTCCAGACAGGCTGCGGCGTTATCCCTCGGACAGGACTCGGATCCATAAGTTGCATCATATGTCAGTGTCTTTGTGAGTTATTAAGTCTTCCGCTGTGTTGTTTATTGCTATTGTTGGGCCATTGGGCCGATTGTGTTATTGTTGATGTTTCCGGGGTTCGGGTGACTTGTTCATGATGTTGGGCTGTTGGGCCAGACGTACTTTTGTTATCTGCTGTTAAACCGGTTTTCTGTTGTATATACTGTATGCGGTGCTTTGTTGAGTCGGGGTATTACTGTTCCGGCACGTGTTTACTGTGTACGGTAAATACGGATCGGGGCGCTTCAGTTTAATAGTTTGGTTTTTCATTTTGGGGTTTCTACTAGGTTAGATCTTATTGATATTGCTTATCTTCCTTACTTTATATGGTTGTCAATTTTGATTTTGGATGGTAAGAATTTTTTAATGGTTGTGAAAAAGAGGGATATGGATTGTGGATGGTTAGTTTTGATTTTGGATGTTAAAGGTTTTTGAATGGTGGAAGAGGAGAGGGAGAAAGATTGTTGAAAAAGAAGTGAATAGGATTTATGAGCTAATAGCCGTCTAATTTAGAAGTTTTAAAGGAAAAAAATATTAAAAAAGGATTTAAACCTATATTTATAAGTGGAATTTGTGCTTGTGGAAAGTCTCAAAACGAAGAAGAAGAAAAATTTTGTAACGAATGCGGGGTCGAATTTGTTGATTCTCGAATACGGTTGAATACTGATATTTTCGCAACTAATATAATAAATTTAAGTATAGTCCTTGGTCTATTGATTTTTTTTGGCAGGAAAGTGTTAAGTGATTTATTAGATAATCGAAAACAGAGGATTTTGAATACAATTCAAAATTCAGAGGAACTGCGGGGAGGAGCCTTCGAACAGTTGGAAAAAGCCGGGGCCGGCTTACGGAACGCTCGGTGACAGTACTAACGAAAATATAAGGGCATGTTTTTTCTTTTTGTTTTTTAAGACAAAATGCTTTAATTGTGATCAATGACAAATTAAATTGTAAAAATATTCAAACAAATATGGCCAAATTGATACTCCATTAAAGTTAAAGTGTGTTTAATGAAATTTTACCTAAATTTTTTAAGCCTTTTGAGACTAGAAAACTAAAAAGATACACAATCGTTTGCGGTCATGGTGTTAGGACTTAGGACTGTTAGAGATGATCAAGGAATTGACCCTTAATTTTCTATATAAAATAATACATTATTTATCTATGTTAATGTACAATTTATCATTCATTCTACAAATTTCATGATGGCCATAAGTTTTTTTTGTGAACTTTGGAATTATATAAATATCCACAACCCAACTCCCAAACCACCCACCCACCGTGATGGAACCCATAAACCTTTGAAACACAAAAAATGGAGGTGCTTTAACACTTAGTGTTGGCAGTAGCTATAAGATTTGACGTTTGATTCATTTTACGGATATGTTTTCGATTTTTTTTTTTTCGAAAGAGTCACAAATAAGATTTGTATTATTGACCTTTCTTTTCCTTTTTTTTTTTAAGAAAAAAGAAGTCATCAGTTTCAGTTGAAATGGAAAGGTTGAGAATCCCTGTCATGATCTTACAAAGTTCTAATGGATTACTGACCTTGTTCGAAGTGCCGTGTTATTACCGCATCCATTTACTGTATTAAAAAATTGTCATCGTTCAGCCAAAAAAAAATGTCATACCGACACAAAAGGTTCGTCGTTAAACGCATAATTCTGCTGGTAAATAGCACTATCACTATAGGTGGACATTTCAATCAACTGGGAAAATATCTTTACAACATTACCTGCAAAATCCTTTCAAAGTTAGAAAGCCCCTCCTTTCTCAGTTTTAATATCAGCATTTTCGTCCTTTGTTCCTCATAGCAACTGGGGATAAAAAAGCACCAAATTGGATGATTTATTAAAGGAAAGATGAAGTAAGAGCACGCTATTAAAGACGTGCAACATATGTCGAGGGGGCCTCCGTTGTTTGTGTACAAACAAAATACGAGTCCAAAGGCAAAGTAAGAAAGGGTTTATCAAAAAAAAAAAAAAATATCAGCATTTTTGCTTTGGATGGACAAATACAATTTTATTGGTACCAAAATATCACCCAACCATCACGATCAAATTATACCTAACTTCACCATACCGATATGCAACAAAATTTGCTAATAATTATATGTGTACCAACAGAATTATTTTGGCATTTAAGTACCCCGATTATTTTCCTTTCCAAGTTTCTAAGAGAACAAACCCCTGTATGTTTACTGTTTTAAAAAAATCTTATTAGAGAATTAAGAAGTAATTAAGGGATTTGATTGAGTAACTAAGACATAATTACCATGGAGGGGAGAGATACAAGAAAAATATTCTAACTCTAATTTTGTCCTAGCCAAAATTATGTTTTTCACTCTCCCTATATGGTGTGGTATTTGTAATTTGTTAGGGGGTATGAACCGATCCAACGGTCTCGATCTTTTTATGTCATCTTGACCTATCAGTTGAGGAGGAGAAGCTACTGCGCCAAGTTGTCTGTCTAATTGGCATGTGCAGGAGCCAATATCGTTTGAGCCCACCGTTGGGCTCATCATACCAAGTCTAGTTTTGCTTTTTCACTCTGGCTCTCTATCTTTTATAATATTACATGATAACCCACCTTAATCCTGGATCGAATCAGGATGGCTCGAACCAGATCAAGCCTTGATGCCACTACGCTGGCGCTGGCTAAAATTTTTTTACTGATTACTTCCTCGTTGTTGGATTGGAGTAACACATGCAAAAGTGAGACTTAATCATAGAAAAGGAATTAGCATGTGTCTTATCAAACTTCTCACGTTTTTATACTATGTTAAAGAGGGAAAGGAAGAAAACTGACAACAATGGCGTAATTCGTGTGTGACTAAGACACAAGCCGTATTGCCTGAACTGACTTATGCAAAAAGACGGGGCCGACCAAAGTTAGCAGAGCACCAAATTTTGGACACTAATCGGTGGTGTGTGCTCTCTTTCTATTTTTTGGAGGCCCTGGAACCGCCCCTCGTGTCTTATCCACAAAGATTAATGGCCACACACAAAAGTCCCATCCTCAATTTTCAAGGTCTAGTTTTGCTTCATCTCTGGGCTTCTCGAAGAATCCAACTGTCTGTCATTCAACCTTTTTTTTTTCTTTCTCAATCGACCCAGACTGAAAATTCATTTCTGCAATAAAACCTGATTTTGTTGGCTATTTTCTTTTGTAAAATAAAAATTTCCTTTAAACCTAGGAGTAATTTTCTATCAATCAGATCAAACTGGTTAAAATGGGGTAAAAAAGTTTTTTTTTATGTCCTTACACTTTGTTGATTTTGCATTGGTAAAAAAGTTTTTCTTGTCTCTTCACTTTTTTGTTTTTACATTTGTTGTCCCACTTCTTTTTTTTTTCACTCAACATGTCCCTAAACTCACATTTTACCGGGTCACCATGTCCTTTTTCTATGCTATTGCCGGTTAGACACTATGGTGGTGACACGTATCACAGAGGCTGCCTCAAAAGGGCTCAAACCTGTCATGTGTCTGTTGGGTCCCACAGTTTACCATTTTTTATTTTTTCCCCAAAATTTTAATTTCTAAAAAAATCTTTAGAAAAATCAGAATTTTTTTTCGAAAACTAATATTAATTTTACATTTTGATTCTTATCTCATCCCTCAAACTGAAGAAAAATACAGATCGGTGATTCTTCTCCACCACCATCCACCGCCTAATTTTGAGCCCTTTTCTCCCCAAAACCGCCACTCCCTCTAACCCCATCTCTATATCTAATAGTCAAGCCTAACTCTCTTTCGTCTCCGAACACTCAACAGAACCAGTAACCTTCAATCCATCATCAACCCAACAACAAATCCAAATGCAACAGTCAGAAACTCGACATCAACTACCCAACACCAACAATTGAAAGTACATCACACGAAGAGAGGGGATTTACGGAGATCACACTCCTCAAGAGCTGCTCTCGGCCACTACAACACGAACGACTGATGCTCGTCGGCACTTCAACTATACCTCGCCGGAGCACTGATACAAGCACAATACCCACTTCGACCACTATTCTTGCATCCACGCACGCTGCTGGCTTGGCTCCTCCAACCGTGTCGCAGAATCCGCCTTCGCCACTGACCTCAGGCTCCGAATAGTCCCCGTGTACACGTCCCGCAACGAGTCTGCCCTGACATTACCAGCAACATGGAGCACAACCTCGCTCTCAACAGAATCCAACAACGCCAACTTGGTATCCCGCCTGTGCTGATCTAGGTGGTGCTCGGCCTGATCGTCGCCTAGTCGAAGGGCATCATGCAAGACCTGTTCCAACTTCCAGCGGCCATGACCGTTGGTTAAAAGCTCCTGTGAGAGAGCAACGGCGGCGACTTTTCTTTTAATGTTGTGGGGAAGAGATGAGCCTAGGTTACTTCCCACATACAATACACGCTTTTTTCTCTAAAAACGACATCGTCGTTCTGTTTTACTGGCCTCTCCCAAGTAAATATTTAAAACGATTTAATTTAATTTAAATAAGAAGATTTTTTTTGAACTTCTTAAATAAGAAGGTTGGTCAGGTAGGCCCCACCTCCTCTCTCTCTTTTTTAATTACTAGAATAACCTTTTATTAATTGAAAATAGAATTTAAAAATTTAAAATTGGGGAAAAAAATTAGGGAAAAGAGAAAAAAGATTTGAAGAGGTTGAAGCCTGTTTTTTTTCCTTTCCATTTTTTTCTTTAAAGATTTCATCATTTTTTTAAAAAAAAGTAAAAAAATTTTTTATTCAAAGAAAAAAAATCAAAAAAAAAGAAAAAAGAAAAGTGAAATAATAAAATAATAAATTCTTTTTTTCTCTTCTATTTATTAAAAAAATTAATATAATAAAACCTTAAAAGGATTTCTGGAAAATAAAAAATAAGAAAGAAAGAGAAAAAAAGAAATAGAATCAGCTGAAGTGGGGCCCACGGACACATGTCAGCCTCACACTCACCAACCGGCTGTAGGTGGTAATAAGGACAAGGTGACCCGGTAAATTAAGAGCTGAGGGACAGGTTGAGTGAAAAAAAAGGAAGAGGGACAACAAATGCGAAAACAGAAAAGTGAAGGGACAAGAAAAACTTTTTTACCATTTTGCATTTGTTATCCCTCTTCATTTAATTTCGCTCAACATGTCCCTGAACTCAAGTTTTATCGGGCCACCATGTCCTTTTTACACCCTATAGCCGGTTGGAAGCTGTGGTGTTTGACACGTGTCTGTGGGGCCGCGCCTTCCATTTTCTTTTTTCCCAGCCAATTTATTTCCCTAATTTTTTAATTTCCAAAATCTATTTTCCATTAAGGAAAGGCTTTCAAATATTAAAAGTTTGATGACGAAGTGGGGCCTACATGCTGAGAAGGTTTCCAAACCCAGAAGGATGTCGCTTTTTAAAAAAATTATACTGTAGCACGTGAGTGTGGGAACTAGGAACTGCTTCATCTCTTCAACACAAAAGAAAAAGCCGCTGCCATCAACCAACGATCCGAGCACGATACTTAGTCAGCCGGAAATTGGAACGAGTCTTGCGTGGCACCATTCAACCCAACGACGATTAGGCCGAGCACCACCTGGAATCAAACAACCTGAATTCCAACCACCAACATCCACATCATACCCGCATGCACCGGAATCCGCCATTAACAAACAACAAACACAAAAACACATCAAGCAATGGACTTGATTAGCCCAAACCCGACATCAAAAGAACAAAAGAAAACACGAGGGAAGAAATGGAGGAGACGGCCGAAAACTGACCGACGAGCGGCGGGGCTGAAACGACATTGTTTTGGACTGCAGGGGAGGGTGGATTTGAGCATCTCAGAGGAGTCGTGGTAGTACTGGATATGGGACCTCCCTATGGCGGTGATGTGGAATCTGACGACCTCGAGGAGGCGGAGGGCGCCGGTGGTGACGACGTTGGCGGCGTAGTTGGGGATCTGAAAGACACACCAATACCGGACTGGGCGGCGAGGCTGTAGACCTCATCGGGGAGGATGGTGTTGATGCAGCGGTGGAGAGAAGGGGTGTTGGAGAGGTCGGTGTAGTGGAGCTTCATCTTGCCTTGTTGGTGGTTTGAGGATCTATCTGGATGTATGTGGTTGATGTTTGTGTGTTGAAGTCGGACAAAAAGACGATGAGGCTGTGCACTTGACTATATTTTTTTTCTTTATTTAGTTCAAAGTAGTTTTAGAAAATAAACATTCGAAGAAAGAAGAAAAAATTAATTTGGCACGACATCGTTTTCAATGGTGCCAAAACACCTCATAAAGGTTCCCAATTAGTTAGTGTGTGCGGCATCATCATTTTAAATAAAGAATTTTAAGGCTTAAATTTTTAAAAAAATATAAAAAAGAAAAAAGAATAAAAAATTGTGCAAATCATGGGCCCTATTGCCACGTGTCAGCTCCACTGCTATCAACCTGCTGCAGCAGGTAAAAAGGACCACCTGACCCGGTAAATCAAGAGTTGAGGGACGACATGAGTGAAAAAAATGAAGAGGGACAATAAATGTGAAATCGATAAAATGGAGGGACAAAAAAAACTATTTACTCGTTCAAATGGATCCCATAATATTATTTTATTGTATAATATTTTTTTTTACTAGTTGATGAAAATAGGACTCGGTTCCAAAACCTCACCTTTCTTATACTTTTAATCCACTTATTCTAGTAAGGAATAGTTAGAACTAGCTCAAGTAGGTATAGCTATAGCTTAAGATTTAAACTAATAGTGAAGGGTTCTTTGCCTTATATAAATTACTACATTACGGTAAATACTATTTCTACAACCTATTAAAATTAGGGCTAGTTCAAGTCTTGCTAGTTTAAGGATACTGATATATATATGGCTAGGATATCGCATCAAAATAGTCGATTGCCAAGGGAAAATGGCATTTTTGACATAAACCCCAATTTCACCCCTATATTATATATCTTGGTCCAATTTGCTCCTTAAATTTTAATTTGGATCGATTGAATATGTGTTTGTAAAATTGGGTCAATATATCATTGACTAAAATTATAGTCAAAATTATGTCTAATTAATATAAATTTTAGTGGATGATATGCCATGTCAAACCTTGACAAAAATTAAGATTGTTGACGGAAAAGAATTAAATAACCTTGACAAAAGTTTTTTTTGTTTAAACTTAAATATCATTAATTATAAAATAAAATACACTTGGATAGATGCTAGAGTTGATAACTTTAGGATTCCAAGAAGATTACAAATACTCAAATAAAAAAAAATAACAAAGCGAACATATAGAAGAGACTAAACACTCTAACAAACCGAAGCATACTGATACCAGTCTTCTGTGGAGTTAATCTGCAAGGACTTAGAAGATTTGAGTGTGACCCAAAAAGCTACGGATTGTCGAGAAGTAAGAAAGCGTCCTTGACAAAAGTTAGGATGATTGACCGGAAAGAATTAAATAATGTGGGTGAATAAATTAAATTGAAATTTGGGGAAAAAATTGACCCCATTTGACAAATATAAAGATTCAAACCACCGACAATAAGCTTAGAGGAGATAAATTGAGCCAGGATATATAACATATAAAATTGAGGTTTTCGCCTCTTTCTTTTTGGGTGAAATATTGATGTTATAGTGGTGTGATACGGCTAAGAAAATTGCTGATTCTTTCTTTATATCAACAATTTTTTAATTGGGAGAGAAGGGCGGGGATGGGATGGAATCTACATTTACTTTCGTTATTTCACTTGGTAGCATTAATTTGTAAGTATATATATATAGAAAGAAAAAAAAAAAAAAAGAAAGAGCTCTATCCTCAAATTTCTATTCGATTTATGGATGTCGATTGTCGAGAAAAGAAAGGTTGTTGTCTTATTACTTTCTTTATATCTACTCCCATAAAGCCAGCGGCGAAGAAGAAAAGGGAAGGTAAACGTGTCCACACTCTCCCTCTTAAAAGTACACAGAAACCCGGGTTTTTCTCTTTCCACACCTCCCTCCCTCCGCGTCTCTCATATTTATAAGCAGCAAGAGAAACGAATCCAAAGAAACCTGCAGAGAGAGAAAGCAGAGACCAAATTAAGGGGGGACTCCTCTCACCCAGAGCCAGCCAGAAAGAAAAGAGTACCATCACTTTACCTCTCGTGTGTGAGTCACGAGACATATATACAAGAAAGAAAAGGCAGCTAGCTAGGCGAAAATCACAAGGAAAATAAGAGTTGGGTAAAGAAAAGGTGAGTGAAATATATAATATTAATGGAGGGAAGCGCACAGAAGAAGATAATGAAAAGTGGACAGAAGGTACTGGACGGTTCAGATATAATGGAGTTGGTTGAGAACAAAGAGGTGTTTAGCAACTACGTGGATCATAAGTTCCAGGAACTGGATAGGGACAGAGATGGGCAGCTCTCTGTGAAAGAACTCGAGCCTGCTGTTGCTGATATTGGCGCCGCACTTGGCTTGCCTGCTCAGGGTTCCTCTCCTGACTCCGATCATATCTACGCTGAGGTAATTAGTATACATATCCTCATCATGAACTCTTCAGATCTTGA
This sequence comes from Turnera subulata, assembly GCA_028386065.3. Classification (NCBI taxonomy): domain Eukaryota; kingdom Viridiplantae; phylum Streptophyta; class Magnoliopsida; order Malpighiales; family Passifloraceae; genus Turnera; species Turnera subulata. Next base: position 213,402 of record JAKUCV010004976.1, read on the forward strand.
TCTTTCTTTCTAGTCTTTCTTCTCTATATATTTTGCACTTTGTTTAGGTTCATCAGGTTTGGTTTTTTTCAACCTTTTTGTTTCTTTCTCCTCGATGCTAGTTATTCCTGCCAGTCATCAAGTAAACTAACTTGCATATGTGTTCTTTCACTTTGCCTCACTATTGCTGCTCGTTTTCTTTCTGTGTATCCGATCCTCAATAGTTTGACTATGACCAGCGCTTAATAATGTGTGATTTAATCCATTAATTAGTCCACACATAATTAAGTATCCATCAGCCTCTGCAATTAGAGTTGCAGTGTTAAGTGTGGGCATTTCTACACATGCATATACATTATTCTCTTTGGCATATATATGCACTCAGATTAATTAATTACTTATGGTGACATACGTGTGCCATATGGGGAATAGGGAACGAGGATTTTGTTCCCAGTTTTCCTGTGATGATTGGGTAAATGTATCAAAAGATAGCAAGACATAGGAAATATCTCTCTTTTCCCTGGATTAGAATATAATTCGGTACAACCAAAAGCTGTAATTTTTTATTCATACATCTTTAGCTTCGAGCCAAAATAGAAGAGGTAAGAAGTTACGTGTGAGCATTTGACTTCATATACCTTGATTACGTTTTAGTTGTATTAGTTCTGATCTCTACGTGGAAAGTGGCCTTTAGATTCATCGGTGAAAGTTAAAACTAATTAATACTGGCCTCGCTGCTTGCATCATACTGTCCCAATTAGTTGGAATATGGATGTTACACCTCACAATTTCATATGATGTATTATATAAAGTTCCCTGCAATCTTTTGGCTAATGTTCCTCCTAATGCTCACTTGCAAGACACTTGTAACAGCTAGGGCATTTCGAGTCGTAATTAGTGTCTTTTTCTGGGTTGGTTCTTATTGATCTACTAGTTTTCTAGTAGTTCTATATCAGGTTTGTTTAAGCCTATTTTCAGTTTGATTTGTTAGATTTATTCATTCCTCCAAAGATAATGTTGTGTAAAAGATATATAAATTAACCAATTTTATTAGGAGCAGCATATCCACAACTTAACTTTGTCTATATCTTAATATTTTTTTTTTGATGCTAATGTCAATATTAAAGTTGTCAATATGCTTAATATGTAGTTCTCAGTGCTTGACGTTCTAATTAAGAAGTAAGTCTTACCTGTCGAGGCCTTTAACAATTAGGGGAGCAAAATATTTCTTCCCATTTCTGGGGTACTCGAGAATCATCAACTGAAGCTTGCTGTGTAGGCATTTTTCAATTCTGTGGTCGGTATTGTGGGTCTTCCACTTTTCCTGTTTGACTTTTTATCTTTTCCTTACTTTCCTTTTATCATTTACCTACAAAAGAAGATTCTTGGGACGAATGTTGTGGAAACGCTATTATATACAGCAAATGTTTTGTGACCAGAGTCCATGGCCATAATATTCTATCACGACAATGATTTGCCTACCCGCAGGGAGTGTTCTACTGGACAAAATAGCATGCTCTTTTTTTTTTTTTTATCTACAAAAAAAAAGCAAGTTCACACACTTTGCCTACCCGCAAGCAGTGTTCTAGGCTCAAGCGAGTTCACACTTTCAACTCTTTATCACAAAAGCATTATGTTAGTTGGGTTTTTGGGTTTTTTGGGCCCCCGAGTTTAGTGGTTTGGCCAATTTGGTACCCCAACATTTTTTTTGGCCGGGCATATACCCCGAGATTGCATGGGCAGGCCAAACGTATACCCCTGGTCAGGCACCTGCTGACGTGGAGGCTGCCCGGGTAATTTGCGCGTGTTACTGTAGCAAAACGACGTCGTTTTAAGTGAGAAAACGACACCGTTTCATGCCACGTCGAACACAGGTGGCTTAGTGGGGCCCACTTCACTCAAAGCCAATCCTCTAAAATGACGTCGTTTTGCTACAGTAACACGCGCAAATACCCCGGGCAGCCTCCACGTCAGCAGGTGCCTGACCAGGGGTATACGTTTGGCCTGCCCATGCAATCTCGAGGTATATGCCCGGCCAAAAAAAATGTCGGGGTACCAAATTGGCCAAACCACTAAACATAAGGGCCCAAAAAACCCGAAAACCCATGTTAGTTCTAGAACCAATTGGGTACAAACTTATTGAGGTTCACATTCCTGACAAACCATATGTAGGATTTTGGACCACTCATGTCCTTTGTTCTCTTGGTGCATCTAAAATCAGAAAGAAAATCACGAGGTTAAAATAAAATATATAAGCAATTGGAGGAGAAAATGCGTTAGATGGGATGCCCAAGATAAATTTAGAGCCGATGAAAGTGAGACAAATTTAAATCGCACGAGCAGCACAAGTCTACTTTCTGTTGTGATATATGGTTGGAGTAAGTTTTTGTTCCTCACCTGGTCTTGTGCATCCACTTTCATTTACAATATACATAGGTGCTTCCAGTTATGAGTTCAAGTATTAATTATATATCTTTTCTCACTCTTGCAAGCAAAATCTGGAACTGAATCCTTTTATTTGGTGTATTAATTGATGGAATGATTTGTCACAGGTTTTAAGTGAGTTCACTCATGGGAAGCAAGATAAGGTGAGCAAGACCGAGTTTAAAGAGGTTCTGTCAGATATTCTGTTAGGAATGGCTGCAGGCTTGAAGCGTGACCCTATAGTGATCCTACGTATTGATGGGGAAGATCTTCTAGAGTTCATCAACGGACCAAGTTATGAAGCAGAAATGGCGTCCGTATTTTCGCAGTTAGAATCCTCTGATGATGAATCACTCCATGATTGTATGGTCAAAGCTTTTGAAAAACTTACGGTTGATCAAGGGTTGCCACCCACTTCTGATTCTTGGGTGAGATATACTTCATAATGTCTGATATATATTAGCATATATGCGGAATCTAATCGTTGGGTGAGAACTCACATGATGTATTTTTCTTCCCATTGGCTTACTCTGCTGGTGTAGGTAATGAGCAACATTGTGGAACCAGCTCTGCAATCTTGTGCTGGTCAGGATCATGAGAAGCCAATAACTCAAGAGACATTCTTGGAGGAATTTAAGAAAGTGGCAGAGTATGTGGCTCATCGTCTCAAAGAGCAACCTGTGATTGTTGCACATAGTGAAAACACCTTTGATGGAAGTGGCATCAAGAGGCTTTTGGCGAACAAGTTCGAATTAGACAAGGTTTGGTTTGAAGTGGACGCATTTGGTTTCTTTGTCAATCAGTGTTTTCCTGTACTTCTCAAGAGGATTATGATAATCTATCAGATGGTCAGCTACTGGTGGTCTTGAGGCCCAAAGTGATAGGCCTATACATATGTATAGAAAGTGTTAATATTTTTATTTTCTACGCAGAGGCTAAATTTTTTTGTGGTCGGTATATATATATGCAGACGCTAAATGCAGCTATGGAAAATGTGCCAAAAGATCGCAACGGGAAAATGTCCAAGGACTACTTAAGAGTGGCACTGGATGCAGTGGCTGCATCAGCTAATCTGCCTCCAATTGGTGCAATTGGCGAGGTAATAATATCGAACTCATAATAAACCCATCTTATCGCTTAGTTACCGGAATATATACACAATTGAAGTCTATATATACATATATACATTCCTTGCCAACTTGTTTTAATTAATTAGTTTGTAACTAATGGCGGCATTGTCTTATTTTGGGGTTTAATATGCTCCTCAGATGGACAAGGTTACAGATGAAGTGTTCAAGATGGTGAGCGCGGATGATGGCAAACTGGTTAAAGAAGATGAATTCAAGAAGTTGTTGCTAGAAATTCTTGGAAGTATCATGTTGCAATTAGAGGGCAACCCCATATCAATTTCCTCAAACTCCGTTGTGCATGAGCCCCTTTCTTCCTCTTCTACACTTCTACAGTAACCTCCCTACTTTACCTCTGTCAGTCACAGTTGTCTTGAATGTATCGAAAGAAGACGAGAAAATTATATAGCGAGTGGAATAATTGTTTTCTAGTATTGTAATAGATGGCTGGTTGCGTCGTCTTCAGAATGCATACGCATCAATATGATTGTGCCAATGTGATCCAAGCATTAAAGCATATATAGCCAGTCAAATACTAATCCTCTACTATTTGACATTTTTTTTCTATCATACGGTCCTTATCTTTTTCCTTTCTCATACTGTCTTAATTGCTCATCCTAATTGTTATGGGCAGTCTCTCTCATGTCTCTATTTGATGCTAATGGCATTCCATTCCATTGTACAAGTCAAGCACATCTTGACTGAAACACTGTCCATCTTAGGTTGAGAGTTCGAACCCCACTGACCGTTCCTCTTGGTGGGTAATCTATAAATACCACTGTAAGCGCCTGTTGGGCCTGGTGGTTTGCCCTGGCCCTGGACTGGGAGAGCCCTCAACCTAAATTTTTCTTTACCAAAAAAAAGCATGTCTTATAAAAAATAATAAAGTGAGCATTTTTTTTTCTCTCTGGTAATGTTCCTAACTCCGCCGCTGGAAACACTGTCCATTCCAAACCTAACCTGTTGATCTATATCTAATTCTTCTCCTATTCATCTCGCTCTTCTGGATTCAGTCTCTTAATCTGGTCTTGTTTTGAGTTTGTCTCAATTAGCTTGTATTTTTCCTTCTTTAAGCAGAGAGTACTTGCTACTCCTCAAGGGCTCTCCTTTTGCTTTCCATTATTAGGGAATGCAGAGAAGATAAGAGAGGACGAGAATGGATGAGAAGAGAAGGGATGGAATGATAAGGAGAGGAAAATTTTAAATGAACCTGAATGGAGGTTAAAAAATTTTCCTTCTCTTCCATTAAAATATTTTTCCGAACAAGATTAAATTAAATTTTTCTTCCTTTTTCCTCCCTTTTTCTCTCTTTGCCATTTATCCAAACAAATTGTTAGACATTATGGTTGATAGTCCCAAGGTCTAGAGGAATTCATCCTTGATCTGGGCCAACTAGCTCCTAGAGACCATGATTCAAACGTGGACCGTACAACAAATAGGATGCTCTCCAAGCTCTTCTTAGTAGGGCATCTTGTGACGAAGAAATCGATGTCAGTCAGAGTAATCAAATCGCAGATGAAGAAAGCCTAGGACTTGAAAGGTAAATTTCATGTTATTGACAAACCAGATAACATTTTTCTGATTGGTTTTGAGTATAAGGATAATTTGTTAGAAGGCTGCCCTTGGTTAGTTTTCAACTAACTTTTTAGCCTGCAGGATTAGCCCATGTATAAAGCCATTAATCAATTGGATTTTAATTCCTCTGCTTTTTAGGTCTAATTACATGATTTCCCACCAGATCTGTTCTATCTGGACGTATAAACCAGCTCGATTGTGTCTTCTTTAAGGTTATAGAGGTTGAGACCAATTTAGACAATCTTTTAGAATGGAATGACTTCTTTCATTAAGGTGGCTATTGATCTAAGTAAACCGATCCCAACTGGGGATAGTGTCTTGGGTTTACCTTAAGTACGAAAGACTCGGCGATTTCTACTATCACTGTGGGCTTCTAGACAAAACCATTGGGCACTGCAACCAACCATAAAGAGTGGATAAAGGCCTTAAGAGGGAGAGTATATGGAGCTACGATCCTTAGATGCATGGCTCTTTTACTTCTAGGAAGTAAAATCTAGCTTGGAAGCGTCAACTTAAGAGCAAGGTTGGAAATCCTAGGCGGAAGAAGAACAAGTCCCACCACCTCAGAACTTGGAGCCAAACCTAGAGAATGTGGCAAATCTGGCATTTGCTACCCTTGTACAGAAGTAGAAAACTTGAAGTGGAACCACTTCCTCAAAGAAACAGAAATTACAAGACGACCAAATAAACGCCATAAAAGAGGTCACATCGGGTTTACACCATGAATGGATTTCCTCTTTCGTCTCTTTCGTGAAGGAAGTACTGCAGACCCTCCGACTCGCCTAATTTCGAATAAAGCAAACTAGAAAAATTGGCTCGAAACACACAAATGGTATACAATCCAAATACAGAAGAGGCGGAGACGAGGAAGACAATGGAGCCAAACCTAGAGAAGTAGAAAACTTCTCTGACATTTGCTAGGCAGAAAAAGGACAAGTCCCAACACCTCAGAACTTGGAGCCAAACCTAGAGAACATGGCAAATATGGCATTTGCTATCCTTGTACAGAAGTAGAAAACTTGAAGTGGAGCCACTTCCTCAAAGAAACAGAAATTACAAGACGACCAAATGAACCCTATAAAAGAGGTCACATCGGGTTTACACCATGAATGGATTTCCTCTTTCGTCTCTCTCGTGAAGGAAGTACTGCAGACCCTCCGATTCGCCTAATCGAATAGAACAAACTAGAAAAATTGGCTCGAAACACACAAATGGTATACAATCCAAATACAGAAGAGGCGGAGACGAGGAAGAAAATAGAGTATTGAGTTTCTTTTTTTCAGTCCTTATAGGAGGAGATGTCAACATCAAAGGGGGAGAAGGCCATAGAGGCTTCTACCTCAATAAAGGATGTTTGAAAATAGGATTTAGAGTTTTAAGGTTTAGGGTTTAGGATTTATTGTATTTAGGGTTTAGTGTTTAGTCTTTAGTTTTAGTTTTAAGTGTTCGGATTTTGGATTTTGGGTTTAGGATTTAAAGTTTAGGGATTAATGTTTAGGGTTAGAGTCTTAAGGTTTAGGGTTTAGGGTTTAGAGATTTAAAATTTTAGGATTTTGTGTATGTAAATAAATAAAAAAATTGTATTCTTGGATAAAACAAAAAATTTATTATGAAAGTTATTATGAGAGATTTTTTTTTAGTCGAAAGAAGAAATTTCATTCCAGAGGTGAAACCACAACATCAGATACAAAGTTACTGAGATACCAAATACATGACAAACCAAGTATATGATAAACCATATCCTACTCGACAAATAAACTAATACTGTAACAAGAAGCATAACTCAATCAGACATGAAGACAAGTATTGAAGTTTAACATTCCAAACGTAAAGGCTAAATCATCCTGAAGTAGACATCCAAATTTGGCTCCTCATCAGACAACACTAGTTAGAAAATGTAGAAGGTCTTGAACTGGCAAATGCCAATTGAGCCTTCTGGGTGTTCTCATACCCGATATATCAAAGTATGCCAGGCATATTGTCATTGTATGATGTTGAATTAGATCTCTCTTTCGGGGTTGTCCTCTTGTAGATCAGGAGTGAAGCCTCAATTGTATCTGCCCTCACACCATCCTTCTAGCCCTCACCACCTGAGGTGTAAGTTCCGACTTTGTCCTGAAGTGACACTAACTTGGGGGGGAATTCGATGGCTTAAAATAACTGTCAAAATTAGACCAGGGATTTTCACTTTGCAGTGACAAAATAACAGGAGGACGTATGTGACCCAAATACCCTTTCCTGTCCGCCTTAACTTTCATTTCTCAGGAGGTGGTGTTTGGGGCAGATGTCCGAATTTCTCTACCATTTCTTAACTTCTATTCTCTTCTTAACTCATGATTCCCTCTGCCCATCTCTGCATATCCTTCTTCCATCTCACATCATCAGCTGAAATTTGATAAACCTTCTGCGTTTTCCAAGTAAGCATTTTCCAACTCTGTTTCTTGGCTGATGAACTCGCTGGTGGGTTATGTGCAATCTCGCCTACAAGTTCCGCTATAGAATTGACCCATCCTTGATGTATTTCCTTAACCAGAGACATACCCTCCACCGTCCCCAAAGTGCAGTCAGCCTTCCTCTTTTGTCTTGCAGTGCTTTCACCATCACTACGGGCTGGAATGTCTTCCTTAATCACTCTTGCACAATCTACCACAATGTCACTCACCTCCATTGATCTTTCTTGAGTCCCCTAGACTTTTGCCAGATAAGCTTGGTTTGAGTCCATGCTCTCTGTAGAAATTATTATAAAAGATTGATATAAAATGGGAATCTAGGGCTCAAAATTAAGAGAGTTTTTATTAATGTTGAATGCAGAGAACACGATCATAAGAGGGAGAGAGAGAGAGAATTCTATTCAATCCATTCAACTTGGGTTCTTCATACAATAAAGCCCCTTATATTGTGAGCTTTGTACATAGTTTTGCCTACCGATTTCATTCCTACTGCAATACTTCTATTTGTCTTTGGTATCTTGCTATTGTCCCTCTCCACTTACATGATGTGACTGTACACTTGTCCAACTCTTGTGGTGTGCTTTGGATCCCTTTGAGCCAAGGTTTCGGGCTTGATTCTTGGATGGGCTTCGGTTATTATTTGTTGGGCCGACGATTGGGCTTAGGAGTTATCTTCATGGCAAAGGATTGAGCCCGTTGGTCTATATTATATCATTAGTCCCCCAAATGGTTGGGCACTGTGAGCATGAGCATTTGATAGTCGATGATCCTTTGCATACTTCCTGCTGGTTGCATTGGAAGGGTTGCTTTAGGCTTTGCATTCCTCGATGCGAGCTTTTACAATTTTCCATTGCTAGCTGTTGCCAAAGCAATTGAATGTTTTGATCCTTAGTCCCCATGTTGCTTGAATTTTGGAGTTCCTACTTTTGAGATGGTTCCTTTTGGGGACAGATCATTTTGATAACTTTGTAGCATATGGCTCTAGATCCTCTTATCACGCAGCAGATTCTGCTTTCAAGGTTTTGGTGCGACTGAGGTCATGGCATCTATTTGGTTGTGCATGAATTAAGGCTCGATAGGCCCTTACTCCATTCTTCAGGTCCTCTTATTGATGTTCATTTCTAATCAGGTCCTCCTGATGTCCTCGCAGTTCCCGATTCCGACTCTTTGTGCAGCTCTCAAGTTCTAGTTTCCTTGGTATCTTGGTGTAGCTGAAATCCTGGAACTTCTGTTTGGTACTTGTAGGTTTTTCACGCTTCTTTTTACGAGTGTCACCAATCTCTTAGGCATTTGATTCTTCTTTTCCTCCCAGCTTCTATATTCAACCTCAGGTTCAGCTTCTTCCTTTAGCTTCTGTGCTTAGCCTCAGTTCTCAGCTTCTGCACTTAGTTTTAGCTACCGACATTTTATTTTAGCACCTCTTAGGTTTCTTGCTGGAAATCCTTTAATGTTGCTTCACTAAAGCCCCCATTGGGTTTTTATCCCCTTTGGGCAATTGTAGGCTCTTGAATCCTTCATGTCTTCATAAAAGAATTCTCGAACAGTTTCTACTTTTGGAGAAGTTCGGAGTAGTTTCTGGCTTTGCAGAAACTCAGAACAACCTTTATATTTGTAAGAGTTCCTTTCTGGCCTTAGGCCTTTTCGCTTATTTCAGCATAAATTGCGCTGTCGAGCAAGCTTCGTTTAGCTTATGTTCTTCGAGTGCTTAATGACTTCTTTGTGATTTTCCTTACTACTTCCCGAGCTCCTACAACTGGGTCTTGCCTTTTAGAACCTGGGGTTTGAGCTCTTAGTCTTTTCTTTGGAGTATCTCTGGCTTTTATTTAGCTCCTTTTTGTGGCTTTGTAATTCCTTCTCCGAAGTTCTTGATTGGTCACTATGTGTGGTTCCTGTATGAAGCTTCATTTGGAACTCTAGGGACTCTTTTTCTTTTATGATGGCTTTATTAGCTTCTGAAATCAGCTCCTGCTTCCTGGATGCCAATGCTATTTTATTTCTTTTATAATCTTGCTAACTCCATGTTTGGTTTCTTCCTTTTGAGTACCAAGAACTCTTTTTTTAAGGCTACTCATGCAAATTTTTGGGTTTTTCCAACCTACAATTTAGCCTTTATTCTCGAGCACCAACGACCCTTTTTTAGGCCGTTAAGTTTTGGGGAACATCTGTCCACGTTCGGCCTTTTGTGCTGTTTTACAGGTTAACACCCTACGCGTAAGGCCTGCGTGGCCATGAAGCCTTCTTGCGCTTTGCTATCTGCTTGAACTATGCGGGCTTGTTTGTTGTTGAATATAACATCTTTGCTTGAGTGAGTTTATGGAGAGGTCTTGCTCTTCTGGACAAGCTTTTAGATTTGCTTAAGTATGAGTCTGCCATTTTATGCTTTAGCCTCCACATTAGCCTTTTTGCTTTTTATGGCACCTTTATGGCTAGTGCATTTTGGCATTTGCAAAGTCATATGCAATTCATGGGATCTCTTTTCTAAGCTTCATCCTTTCGCTTCCCTTTGATGAAGGACCTGCCATAACTTTCTTTGTTTGGAGTCTCTGTTCCGTGGCGTCAGCATCCATTCCTGCAATTCTCCTTCATGTTGTGGTTCTCTTCTCCAACCTTCTTGCTTTGATTAAAGCATTTGGATGGCAACTTTGCATATTGTAGTGTTTCACCATGATTGAAGATTTTCTCTCCAACCTTCTTGCTTTAATTAAAGCTTTTTTTTTTTGCTTGAAGTAGATCTTGAATTTTTTTTCTTTTTCATCTCGAGGACATCGCCATGCAGGTCTTGTGATAACAGGTTTGCCTCTTTAGCAAGTACTTTGGTTATTCGTCATGGAACTGGTTGTTCCTGTTGGCACTTTTTATTAAGGTTTCATTGAGTACTTGTTCTTTTTGGGGACTTCATTAGGCCTTTATCATGTTGACATCTTATATTTTTGCAAGGGTTCTTTGTTCGCCATTGATTTTCTGGGCAAAGCTTCTTTAGCTCCTCCATCTCTCGTTCTCACTCCTATAAGGGTTGCTTTTGGCTTTGTATAAGCTGACTTTGCGTCTACATGACTGCTCATCCCTCCGCATGGGTTGATTTTTGTCTGGATGGGCTATCTTTTCCTTTCGTTTCTTTGATGGAAATGCTTTTTGCCTCCAGGAACTGTTTTCCTGCTCCCGGATTCATTTTCTGTGAATTCATCCACTTTGTGTCTAGAAACTGCATTCTCGCTCCTTGGTTCATCTGCTTTGCCTCTAGGAATTGCATACTTGCTTCTCTCCTTTGCCTCTAGGAACTGCATTCTCGCTCCTTGGTTCATTTGCTTTGCCTCTAGGAACTGCATTCTTATTCCTCTACTTTGCCTCTAGGAACTGCATTCTCGTTCCTTGGTTCATCTGCTTTGCCTCTAGGAACTGCATTCTTGCTCCTTGTTCCTTGGCGCCTCCTCTAGGAACTGCATTCTCCTAGATTCAACTCCTCATTCCTTGGCGCCTCTTTCTTCCTCTCATTAGGTATTGCCTTAAGCTTTTGCACCTTGGCATCTTACTCCTAAATTTGTTTTGGTTGTCTTTTATGGAATATATTTCCTAAAAAGAATAGTGTATATTCATTGTATTATAATTATTTAGAATATAACAAGTTAATAATTTATTTAAAAATGGACGTGACAATTGGTATACAATATATAATAAAACGTGTATCTTGAAAATAATTGTGCCCATAAGACATTTGAGCCACTGAGTATTTTTGGGCCGTTGGGCCAGTTGTGAATTGTCATTCACAGTTCCTGGTCCATCTTGTCTCCTTTCTGTCTCTACAGGTCCTCTGTTGGTGTTGCTTGGTGCAGGTCCTCATATGAGTTGTGCCCCCACAGGTCCTCTGTTGGTGTTGCTTGGTGCAGGTCCTCATATGAGTTGTGCCCCTACAGGTCCTCTCGTCTTGCTCAATCTCCTTTATTTTTCTTTTTTCATGCATGTTGCTCGCCCTCGTGAGCTCCTCTTCTGTTGAGAGCGGTAGATTGTGGACATGAGCGGCAACCTCTTTCCTTCACAGCCTCCTCTGGTGGTGGCGGCGTTCCATGTTGCCTTGACTCCGGCGAAGGGAACTCTTCTGCAGTGCTATCTACAACAGTAGCTGGGCTCCTCTCGTCAGTGTCTTTGGGCGTCAAAGGTTCGCCAGCTCAACTTCCATCAACTGCGAGACATCGGCTCCACGACGCGGCAGGTTCTTTTGTTTTGCAGCTGCGCTTTGCTCTGGTGGCGTCTGGGAGTTTGCTTCGAGTTCCCTCTCCTCGCCTACAGAGCAACACGCGGTGGCGACCATGGCTGCGAACGGCGGCCCTCTTGCTCCGGCAGCCTTCTTTTCACCGGATTCGACCATCGTGTGGATCTTCTTCTTCAGTGTGGTGGTGGCACTTGAGCCTCCATAGAGCAGCTTCGGGCGGCACCCCCATCATCAATGTGTCTGGATTTTTTGGGCAGTAGATCTCCCTTTTCGAGTGTGACTGCATCTCAGTCAAGTGGCAGTGCGTGGTAACAGCGTGGTTCTCCCGATCTAACCAGATCTGCATCCGCCATCATCTTTTTCGGCCGCTTTCTTGGACGACGGCGTGTACAGTTCTTTAGGCTGCTGGAATTGTCTTCCTTCGATCGTTTCCCGACAGCTGGTTTGGCTTTAATTTTCTTTTCGTTTCACGATCTGCCTGCATCCGAGAACTAAACATGATTTGATGCCTGATTTTTTTTTTCTCTCTGAATTTTTTTGGCTTTGTTTTATTGTTGAACTCAGTTGATTGAGAAAGAAAAAATGGGAATCATTTGTTGTAATTTTTCATTCCCAGCAACGGAACCAATGATATAAAATGAGAATCTATGGCCCAAAATTAAGAGAGTTTTTATTGATGTTGAATGCAGAGGACATGAGCTTAAGAGGGAGAGAGAGAGAGATTTCTATTCTAATCCATTCAACTTGGGTTCTTCATACAATAAAGCCCCTTATATTGTGAGCTTTGTACATAGTTTTGCCTACCGGTTTCATTCCTACTGCAATACTTCTATTTGTCTTTTGGTTTCTTGCTATTGTCCCTCTCCACTTGCATGATGTGACTGGATACTTGTCCAACTCTTGTGGTGTGCTTTGGATCCCTTTGAGCCAAGGTTTCGGGCTTGATTCTTGGATGGACTTCGGTTATTATTTGTTGGGCCGACGATTGGGCTTAGGAGTTATCTTCATGGCAAAGGATTGAGCCCGTTAGGCTATATTATATCAGAGATGTTGAATGGTGTTGGAGTACTCTAAACATATTTATTGCTTCTTATCAATTCCCAAACAAAAATATTGTTAGAACCATATGTTTTTCTATACTTTAAACAAAACGTAGTCAATTACATGGGAGGTTCTGAGGACTATTCTACATAGAAAATCCTACCCAATTACAAAAGATCATCCGTCTTACGCTTCATCTTTTGTCTTCTATTCTTCTTTGGTAAAGTCAAACTGTAGCCATAGTACACAACGCAAGCCAGAAACGGGCCAACCCAAAAAACCCAATGACCATTCCATAACTCTCCACCCCTCAACAGTGCTGGGCCCAAACATCTTGCAGGGTTGAGGCCCACACCTCCATAACCAGGCCGGCCAGTAACATAGATGGACATAAAAATTGCCAAGGCCATGGCCCCTGCAAGTATAACACATATCATTAGCAAGCCCAGCTCTTTAAACCTTCTCTGGTCGAATGCCACCGTCACTGCAAGAAATAGCACCACAAAGGTGCATGAAAATTCAAGTATCAATGCATTTCGTGTGCTTATTCCTTCATCATCTCTATTTACCATGCAGCCACCTAATGAGAACTTTTCTTCTGCACTCACATCCATCACGCAACGGATTACCAGATAAGCCAATATTGAGCCTAGACATTGTGCAATGACATAGAATAGAGCCCGAACGAGAGTTATAACTCCTTTGAGGGCAGCAATAAATGAGAAAATAGGGCTCATATGACCCCCTGATAGAGGAATCGTAGTCAAAAGGAAGAAGAAGGCGACCAAGAAGACCGCAAGCGGGACCAGAAGTTTTGGTTCAGCCTCGTGCGATTCCAAGCAGGAAATTATTGAAATAGTAAGTGTAAATAGAAGGCAACTTGTTGCTACTAGCTCGGTAAATGCTGCTCTCCACATCTGGAAACATTTAAAAGAAGTGAACCTTAATAGTAGATGGCTAGTTTTGCTAGAATTGATGATAATCAAACAAAGGAAAGATTTGTTTTTTGTTTTTTGTTTTTTTTTTTTGAGAAAAACAAAGGAATGATGATCAGTCACTTAACTTATGTATATTGTGATTACCTCTGGTGAATAAAATTCGTGGCCACCTATAGAGGCAAGAAATTTTGTCAATATTGAGGGATTCAGTCTTTTGGAGGGAATTGCCTCTTCACAATCCTCGAGCGATTTTGAGAATTGTTGAGGGTCTACGACATCTTCATGCACAACACCATCCGACGAATCCATATATATACTCCTCTTGTTAATTTGCAACGAAGAAGTCTCCATCCTATCTCAGGAAGTGCCAAGTAAGAGCAGCTAGGTAGAACGAAACAAAGTAAGTGATATTTAGGATGAACTATTTTCTTTTCATTCATACTGTCAATTTTCTCGGTGTAGTATATGCCATATATATATGTAGAGAAAAGTCCTGTTACGGAGTACGTATTAAGTAAACTAGAGCTAGCTAGGTTTTGCAGATAGCCCAAAATAAAATTTGGTTTATCATCTTAGGTTCTTGGATAATGTGAAGGATATTCCTTCAAGGATAATGATTAATGAGTAAACAAATTATGATTTCTAAGCAGATTACAACGCAAGCTAAGATGGGTTTGCATGGATGAAGCCAAAAGCCACAAGTTCTTGTGCCACAACTTTGTCTTTGGCAATAATGAGATCTTAATTTTAATTCATTACAGGCAACATTTGGTATCCGCATATGGTTCCTTGAAACATAATGCCACCACAGATAGCGACGAGGGACTCCCTCCACCTAGTTATGACTGTCATTATATGGATCCTTTCAACAGTCATTCTATTATCTTTACACTGTACCCAAAGGTACTGTATCATGCAAATTTAACCGGCAGGTCACATCCTTTTAGTTTGAAAATTTGAGAAAACGCACAAGAATTCCACGGTCTTCTTGATGCCCAAAACTTTTAACCTCATGAAAGGAATGAATAAAAAAAAAAAAAAAAGAGAAAGAAAGAAAGAATGTTAGAAAGGCAAGCATGCATTGCGCGTAGGGATGGCAATTGGGTAGGGTCGGGTAGGGTAAGTGTTACCGGGACCCGGACCCTTAATTAAACCGGGTAGGGTAAATCATAGACTGATTATAGATCGGGTAGGGTAAAATTTTATTTTTTTGCCCAATGGGTAATTCGGGTCTGGGTAAGGGTATACCCGTTATACCCGTTAAGTAAAAATTAAGATTTATATAAAAAAGGGAAAAATTAAGAACCCAATAAAATAATCCAATTAATAAATAATCCATGAAATATGTTGAAGGTTAAAGCAAAAGAATTTTAAAAATAAAAAAGCAAGACCAAAAATTTAAAGTGCGTGTAACAATTCACAATTAAAACTTAAAATCCAAAAAACAAGCATTAAACTTTGTCCTCTTCTTTATCAGGATCCCAACAAGCATAGGTATTTTCTTTTTTTTTTCGAACGAGCACAGGTGTTAAGTTCCTAAGCCATCACATGAATGAAAATTACAAGTCACTAGCGCCACGAATGACAACTAGTATATTTACTTTTTACGAATACTAATTCAACTAGTCTGAGTATTCAATCAACACTATAAACAAGTGCAGGTTACTTTTTCAATAAAAAGATATCGATTACCCAAAAAAACTAATAGAAAAAACGTGCAGGGAGAGCAATTAGAAATAAAGAAATAATTAATTTTGATTTCTTGTGTGAAGAGAATTAAAAAAAAGAAAGTTAGCTTTATTTTTTCTAGAAGGATAATAGATTTTAGGGTATTATAATGGGCCGGGTCTAACGGGTAGGGTAGAACCTAGACCCGTACCCATACCCAGACCCTACCCAGACCCGGTCAACTCGGGTCCGGGTATTACCCTACCCACTTTTTACCCAGTCAAAGTCGGGTAATACCCTACCCATACAAACGGGTCTCGGGTGGGTATCGGGTAGACCCGGAAAAATTGCCATCCCTAATTGCGCGGAATCAAGCAAGTAAAGTTCAAAGAAAACTCCAATAATTTAGCATTCTTGGTCCACGCCAGAACATAGAATATTAATTCTTTAAATGGCAATCCCAAGGGTTGTTTTCATGTTTTCTCAGGGCTCAAGTATATTTATTTAATTATGTGGTAAACCTTTCTGCCCTTTGATGTTTTATGTAGGCGCGAGTGGTTGGACTACTAATCAACGTCATTGTCAAATGAAAGATATTAGGGTGAACAGACATTGCATAGAGAGAATACATTGGTTTTGTAAGATACAAGTGGGTAATGGAGGAGAAAAGAAGCCACG
Source organism: Turnera subulata (assembly GCA_028386065.3). Taxonomy (NCBI): domain Eukaryota; kingdom Viridiplantae; phylum Streptophyta; class Magnoliopsida; order Malpighiales; family Passifloraceae; genus Turnera; species Turnera subulata. The sequence continues at coordinate 229,489 of JAKUCV010004976.1, forward strand.
ACATTGGTTTTCTCTACGAAAAAGTCACGTAACAAAAGCTAACATTATTGAGATAATTCTTTTTTTGTTTTATCTCAAAGCATCTATATATGCATATATATATATATATATATATATATATATATATATATATATACATATAATTCATAAACATTTCTTCATCGTCACAAGCTTGAATTACCATTTCCCAGTCATCGAACATAATTGATCCTGGCCCTGCACTGTTACTACTCTAAGTGCTCCCGGGGAATTATCTTGGTGAAGAGAACGAAAGACAGAGAAGCAGTAACAGGCCCAACCCAAAATAACCAGTGGGCCGCCCACAAATGACCACCTCTAATAAGTGCTGGGCCAAGGCACCTAGCGGGGTTCATCCCAACCCCGCCGTAGCCCTTGGTTGCTGTCACCGTAGTGGAAATGAACACAACGAGCCCAGCCGAAAGCCCAAGAATGGCGCAAATGGGGATCTGGCCCAGCGATTTCGCCTGTCTCTTGTCAAACGCTGTCCGTACAGAGATAAACAAGAATACAAAGGTACATATGATCTCCATCCACAGAGCTTGGGCCGTTTCCAATCCAATCTCAATGGGCCCGTTTGGGCCTGGAGCAACAATGTTTATAGTACACCCTCCAAGTGAGAAATTGGACTGTATGGTACTATTCACGACTGCCTTCAGGGCCAGTGCGCCCGCAATGGCTCCCAGGCATTGGGCCAAGACGTATATGGCGGCCCGTGAAAGTGACACAAGGCCCATAAGTGCTGCAACTATGGTGATGGCGGGGTTGACGTGTCCTCCAGAAATGGGGACTATGGCGAGGACGATGAGGGTTACGGCTAAGGAGACTAGAGCTGATATGATGAGGTTTGGTGTTTTTATTTGAGTCTCATAAGAGGATATCACAATAGTGTCCATTGCAAAAACCAAGACCCCTGTGCCAAATAGCTCTGCCAATGATGCTCTCCATACCTTTTTTTTGCACAAGTAAAATTAAGAATCATCAATTATAAAATATATAGCTGTTGGAATTTTTTCAAGAGTCTTGGTTATAAACTAGGTAGCTTAATTTTTATTTTATTTTTTCTTTGTCAATGGTCGCTTAATTATCTCTAATGTATATGTTCTGGTCAAGCTTACATTTTCGATGATGTTGTTGCTTAGATTAGCCATTTTAAATAATTTTTGGAATTATATCAGGATAAAAGTACATGAGTAATTTAATTTTTTTTATTTAAATTATATTTTGAATTAATGCAATGTGACACTATTAATTATTAATTTATTTTCTTGTAAAGGATAGTATTTTTATTTTTGAAAAGTAAATAATAATATCTTTTATTAAAGAACAGAACTTGGAAAACATGTATATATTATTCAAACATAGCTATGATCATTAATTTTCTTAGGAAAACAAAATTTATACAAAGCTTATGCAAAATATATTTTCTTTTTTTTTTTTAGTAAAGTTTAGCGCTCCTCTAATCCTGGACAAACCACTAAGCTCAATGGTATTTACAGAAATACTCTACATAATATATTTTCCTTAAGGAGAAGGTTGAGGCTTGACAATAGAAATACTCTACAAAGTAAATGACGAGGAAAAGCTACTAACTTTCAACGAAACAAGGTCCTCAAAGCCCAAAAACTTGCTCAACGCGGTAGGTTTTTGCTTGTTGCCTGTAAACGTCTCCCTGCAATAACCGAAACAGAGTAAGAAAAGGAAAATAAGGAGGAACTGGTTAATAATACTTGTACTCCTGACTTAAACAGAAATTTTCATGCATTATATAACACCGTTTTTTTCAAGAAGTAACACTTGCTTTGGTGTAGTGGCAAAAGGTTGGACTTTGCTTCCTCCACAGCCATTCTCTTCATCCTGAGCATTTGCTTCCATCTTTTTCATACTCCTTATATGATGATCCTTAAGTTTCGACTTGTCTGCTGCATGCACATTGCTACAATTAATATATAGGTAGCTAGAAGAAGTATAGGGGTTGGTAGTTGGAGAAATAATTGCTGCTGCGGGGTAGCCTATATATCGCCTTCACCTTTTTTAACAGCATAATCGGCCACTCACTAGCTCCACTTTATGGTAGTGTCACTCACAAGCTTTTACAATTATTGCTGGTAAGCTGGACCAGAAATAAATCCCTGCCTTTACCAAGCACCCAAGTGGCTGTGGTCTGTTTTATTTTCTTGTCCATGCAAGAAAGAAAAAGTTGCAGACCTTAAGAGTTTAGTAGAAATCTTGGTGTGAAAGTATCTTCAGTTCAGCTGTTAGTATTCCACAGAATTTTACCTCTCAACGTTGGAGGGTAATGGTGTACCATCTTTTGCAATTCACACACATGTAGCCTTCATTATATCTACAGTCCATGAGTTTTTTTTTTTTTGGTCAAAACTGTCCATGAGTTTGGGAAGTACTAGTTAGTATCAGCTTGTATGAAATAAGCTCAATTATGGTTCTTGGCTTTTTGGCCTCATAATTGGTTTGGTAGACGTAATTATAAAGAGCCTCGCCTTGAAAAGAAGGGAGCCTCTATTTACACTCCTATGGTTCACATCCACACCCAATGCACCAATTACTCTTCAATTGATATGCATCAGAAAGCGGCTCACAAGTCATCTGAAAAATTAAACACAACTAGCAATACCGTCAATTAATTGTCTTGAGCAATGGTTGTCTATTGGAGTGCAAGAATCAACTTCTATCCTAAAATAACACCATTGTTGTGAGCTTGCTGTTGTACTATTTAACCGTAGGGCTAAGTAATGGAGCCACCCCAAACAATTTAAATCCGTTCGTTGAACAGAGAGGGATTAAAAGTACAATTCAATTCCACCACATCTAACAAGAAGATAGTACTTATTATGGAGATTGGCTTAGGACCTTCAAAGGGCTTTTTTATTTTTCATGTAGAAGACAAGAAACAATTTAAAATAGGTAGAAGTGAGAGAAGATGGGTAAGGACAGAAGCAACAACGAAAGTGAAGCTGTGTTGGTTGCCGAGGAAAGGACATTTACACAAAAAGTTATTATGATCCATAGATTTTGATCAAATGGAGTAGATGGGAGTGCGAAAATGAAATATAGGTTCTCTAAAAAGACAATGACAACCTAATCAGTTTTGGCTACAAGTTTCTGGAATTGGAGCACGTGTAAGTATAGATGGGAAGCAGACTGACATTTTTTTTGTCAAGCACCGGGAAGTATATTAAAAAAATATACGTGAGCGCAGTACATGGTTAGAAGTCGATAGCTCAATTCGACTTCTATTTGGATACAAACAACATGACAAAGTAGAAAAGTAGAAAAGTAGCTTAATTTAGCAGTATTTTTTTTTTTTCATCGGGCTATCCGAAACTTTTTCCTGAAAGGAATAGTTATGGGCTGGTTCGAGTAGTAAGCGATTTGCTAGAGCTTAAGCTATGTTTCGGATTTCATTATAAAAAAGGAAAAGCGATGTTTCGGAATTGAAATTATGCTGAAAATTTTATTGAAAAACTCACTCAATCGTGTGTGCACTGTGCACTGGTCAAATCTGAATTAATTTGGCAAAAACTCCATTATCCCGATGAGAAACAAAAAAGTAAAAATAAAAAAATAAAAGCGGTAGCTAAAGCAAAAATGGCCCACCAATATTTGACTAAATAGCACATTAAAGTGGGGGATATTGCACCTAAAGTTGGTACACGTCCTGCTCCCATGATTCATTTCTTACACTGCCTATAACCATCGCGCCTTTGGCTTCTTACCACGAACTGGTGAATACTGTTCGATCTTCAATCTCTGCAAAAAACAGTACGAGCTAGTTCTTAGAAGAAAAATTATACTGGATGCCCATCTCGATAAAAGAATACAGCCAACACAGACTCTTCCAGCCATATAGGACGGCAGGCAGGATCCGTTTGCAAGGAGCTGTACAAAATTATACCTATATACTAAAAGGGAGGCAATCGGCCTAAAAGTGCAAGTGAATTTCCAAATTTAACCTAAATCTTTTCTAACAGTTATAATAACTAAAAGATAATTGTCCTTTCTAAACCCCATGTGTTTTTATTATTTTGTCAATTGTCAACTGTTACATTCAATTTGACAGCAAGCACAGGATTGTTTAAAATTTTTAAATATATTTTCTCTACCTGTTTTGTTATTATTATTTTTTTTATGAGACCTGTTTTGCTATTATCTATACTATATATAAAAGCACGAAGTCCCAAATTTTGCTAAATAGAAATACGAAAATACCTTTATCTTTATAATTATAATTGATGGCTTAATAGTCATTTAAATTTTTTTTCTTAATGATGGAAAATTGACTCTTGGTGACGGCAAGCAAATTGATCAATTTTGAAATTCCAAAACAATTCAATTGTAAGGAATTCCATTGTAAAAAGGATTCCAAAAGAGTTCAATTGTAAGACGGACTCTACCAAGGAATTCAATTGTAAACGGATTCTACCAACACTTTTCTCAATACCGACTTTTCATAATGACGGCTTTTTTTTTAATTAAAAGTATGCTTAAATAAGAGTATGCTTACCGAATACAATTGTATTCTACTTACGGCAAATACAACTAGAGTTGAGGTGAAGAAATACAATACAGATTATTTAAGTTCACTTGGATTCTACCCATAATAATCAGTTCCCCAAGTGATCATAACTCGTGGAAATTTGACGTAGATCTCCTGAAAAAAAAAGGGGTGAAGATTATGGAAAATTGAGGTGAAGATCAGCATCGTATCCCACCTGGTAATTTTCTTCTTTTCCTTTTTAAAAAAAAAAGTTTTGTCCATATACATATACATAAATTCATCGCTTAAGGTTATAACTCTTGCTCCTATATACAAAAATTGATAGCTTAAGTAAAATTCCATGGGATTGGATAATTAAGCAAACACTGAAACCAGAGATGAAAACATAGAAAATTAATTCAAAACCTGCATATGTGAATGAATTACTGAATAATTATCACATTACACATACAAGTTAAAGACTCTACATGCGTAAAAGAATTACTGAAAGAAAAACACGACAGCGAGGTAGGATAAAGTACAAAGCGAGTTTTATTTTACCAACAACAGCAAAATACCCGTAGCAAAATATGTTTAAAGAATATTGCAACTCCATGCCCAGGATACAGGCTTTACCAATAGAATCTAGCTACACAGCTAATAACCAGACCATATAATCCAAGACAAGTATCCCACAAGAATTATGGGGTCATCATCCGCAGACATATGGATCCCATGAGCAATATACATAAATGCCTTTCACAATTGAAAATTACAACAAAACCACACACCAACCAGTCCCTTTGTATCCAACAAGTTAATTAACATCATTCCATTATCACACCATCACAAGAGCAAAAATAAGTGAACTGAGAAACAAAAAAAGCAAAATAATAGACCTGCATATAATTTTGCTCTTACTGTAATTGAAATTCCATAGGATGGGATTCGACAGATTGTTCTCTTAGATTGCTATACATATTTAAAGACTGCCCAAGATATTACAACTCGCTATATACATATTAGCCTTTTAAAAAGTAGCTACGTGTATATGGTATATGATCAAAATTAACATTGTTCTTTCACTTCGAATGCTGCCTAAATCGAAATAATCAAAATTGTATTATTTCGTTCTAAAGAAGGTTGCTTAATTAATCATTGAATCTTTGATTATTCACATCTATTTTCTTTACAGCCCGTACGAGATCATACTCATATTTGTTATGGCTCCCGAAAAAAAGAAGAGAAGTTCCTATAATTTGTTTACCCACCAACAAGGAGAAGTAATTATCGCAACGAATATACAAAATACAAAGAAGAGGAATTTTGTCAATGTCTCATGTAATGAATCAAGTTCACAAAATAACAATCAAGACAACAAAAAAAAGAGGACGGAAAAAAAAAGGACAAAATCTCGAATTATTCCTCAAAGCCTTATCTACCCCCATATAAATACCAAGGTTAGTAAATATTATAAATTGCTTATTTTTTTGGATTTGATTATTATGAACTTTAATTGTAACAGCCCGGGTAAAAATTTTGGATTTTTACCGGACTGTAAAAGTCTGTTTACCGTGATTTACTGTTGAATTAATCTTGGGTAATTAATTCAAGGTAAATCCGGAGTCGTTTTTCGAATCCCAGTGTTTTCCCGCGCTCGTGATTTTCCCGCGGATTTTCCGAACCTAAGTTGGTATTTTTCGGGTTTCGAAATTTCTCGGAAAATCACACCGGAAAATAACTAAGGAGGTATCGGTTATTTTCTGGTCCGGATCGGACCCGCCTGCATTATTGGTTAATCACATTCTGCACAGTAAATCACAGGTTGAACAGTGATTTTTCCGGTTTATAAAAGAAAGGAAACCAGAAGAAGAAGAGAAGAAAAGAGAAAAGAAAAAGGAAAGAAAAAAAAAAGAAGAAAAAAAAAGAAAGAAAAATCAGAAAAAATAGAGAAGAATCAGAAAAATGAAAAAAAAATAATAATAATAGAAAAAAAAGAGAGGAAAAAAAAAAGAAATCAGAAAATAGAGAAGGAAAAGAAAAATAAGAAAATAGAAAAAAATACCAAAAATATGAAAAAGAAAGGAAAAAAAACCCGGATATACACTGTTCACCGTCAACCCCTCGTTACTGTGCTCGCCGGAGTGTTCTGGGCCGCATCTCGCCGCACCGACACCACCACCATGGTCGCAGGGCCGGCGCGACCTCACCCCTGTCGTCGCCGAGCCGTTCCGTCGCCGTAGCCGCCCGGACGCGCCACTGACCCGACGGAGAACCCGGCGGAGCTGGTTCTTCCGCCACCTGCAACATCAGCAGCTGCCGCCGTGGCCAGTTGCCGCCGCCCTTCGTCCGCCGCAGATGTTGTTGTGGTCGCTCGCCCTTCCCCGCGCCTGCCGTCGCACCGCCAGCGTCGAACCCGAGGTGAGCAACCCGATTTCTTCAAGGATCCGTCCGATTGTATCCGGGTCGCGTTTGACCCGTCATGTTTCTGGGTTGTCTCATTTGGGTTGGGCTGGATTTGTGTTGGGCCGGGTCTTGGGCGCGGGCCTGTGCTACGGGCCTGCTGCCTTGGTCTGGGCCGACACTATTCAAGCCCAGTCCGTTTTAATTTTTTTTAAAAAAATTATATTAATATATATTTATTTATTTACAATCTGATATATATATTTTGGAAAAAAAATATATATAGTTATTTTGAGTAAATTACTGACAATTTAATTCTGGTATTTTTGCTAAAATATAAATATATTTACTTAGTCAAATAATTAAGTTTTGTTTAGGAAAACTATTATTAATTGGAAAATATATATGTACCTTGAAATAAATTCTGGAAAATTAATATGCATATTATTTTCGTCTGGAAATTATGGTTATGGAAATTATATATATGTGTACTTTGTAAATTAAAGTTAATTATATTTTGTGTTGGAAATTAAATTGTATATATTTAGAAAAAGAGAAATACTATATAAATATTTTCTGAAAATTATAAATAGGTTATTATTTTCTGGAAAATTATGATGATTCTTATTCTGGAAATTATAATTATTTAATGGAAATATTTTGAAAGAGTTTTAATTAAAGTATGGTACCGAAATTATATTCGGAAATACGTTCGGAAAATTATTTTCGATAAGGGATAATAATATCAGATAAGAACCGGGATGGGTATATATCGTAATGTTGGCATCATAGTATACCGATTATGTGCATTTATGTGTATGTATGATTTTGTGTATAGGTTTTTGGATATCGGGCAGTTTCCCGAGGAGCCGGCGTCGGACCGGTCATAGTTTCCGAAGTTGAGTAATCGGCCAAGGTGAGGATGGATTTCCTTCAATATGTGCCTATATTACTCGGTAATTTGTTTTGTGGATTGTTGCACTGTTGAGTATTGCGTTTGCTGTGGTTGGTTCGGGATGTTTATCCCGTGGTCTTGATTGTTGTCGGGATGTTTATCCCAGTATTTGGTATTTTGGTATTTTTGGGATGTTTATCCCCGTGTCGACTTTCTGTGTCCTTTGGAATAAATATAATGGAATAATTAATGAATTGTGATGAGGATGTCGATCCTCGGTATTTTGGTTAGGGATGTCGATCCCTGAGTTTGGTTTTTAATGACGGTAATATAATTGTCACGTGGTAAGTAGAGGTACGACCGGATGGTTAGAGACTGTTTTGTGGTGGCCATGATCTGGGTTCGTGTGATAAGCATGTCTATGCTTGGGATGTCTATCCCGGTTTGTTATTTTTGGGATGTCTATCCCTGGGTTCTTTTTGATCTGGCACCAGGAACAGGTTGATAACCTGGTACGACCCTAGCTTATCCGTGACGGGGCCCGGAAAGATAAAATTGGATAATTGGATTTTTATTGAGTCTTTTCGACTTTGGGTCGAGTCTTTTGGTTTGACTGTTGTTTTTGGACTTGAGTAATTTTTAGTGTCCATATTGATCGTCTTTCCATTGTCGTGAGCACTTCGGACTCACCCCTCACCTGCGGGCTTTCATCCCGTAGGATGAGTTGTTCATTGTACAGGTTGATGCATTCCAGACAGGCTGTGACGTTTCCCTTGGACGGGCTTGGATCCATAGTTTGCATGTGTCGCATACAGTGTTAGTGAGTTTAAGCCTTCCGCTGTGCACTGTTGTTATATTTATTGGGCCAATGGGCCGGTATTGTTATTTACGATGTTTACTATTTTGGGCCGTTGGGCCGAGATATTCTTTTATACACTGTATGCTGGGCCTTGATTGGCCGGGTCGTCACAGTTTCGGCCTGTATTTACTGTGTACGGTAAATTTGGGTCGGGGCGTTTCATTTTGGTAGCGGAGCGGGCGTTAGGTCTTGTTGGGCAGTCTTTATGTGTGTTGTTGTCTTGTTTGCATAGTTCGCTCCAGTTGTATATTATTTTATATCATTTTAGTTAGTGCATTATGGATCCAGTCGAGGGACGCCAGCTGTCGCGTAACATACACGTAAGAGGTAATGATGCCAAATATGTGGAAATACAAATATTATAAATATTGCTCATATTTTGATACAAAGGGAAATATTAATGTATTGATTGCGAATAGAAATATTACATTGATAATTTATAAAAAGGGGAAATAATACATGGATTTTTGATATTATATAAAAAGAAAATACAATTAACGGTTTGCAACGACGTTGACACGGAAGCTGTTTGTGTCACTGTTGACGTTGACCGTGACTCTGTCGCTCCAAGAAAGCCACATGCCGCCTCTGTCGCGCTGGCCAGGAATCTCAAACCGGTTAGCTTGAGGGAATCGGAGTGGAATCAGACCGTGATCGTCTCGTGGTTGCCACTGCGTCTCCGTCAGAAGAACCATGTTCGGCTTGTACTGGTTCTTCAAGTCCCTCAAAGTGCGTGAGAATTCCTGTGCACGTCTTGCAACTCCTCTGCAGTTCCACACCAGCAGACGTACCTTTGGCCAGGTTGGAGGTAGCCGAGTCATTCTGGGTATGCTCTGGGCTGTCATTGCGAGCTGGTAGTAAGCGCCTTGCTCCACATTTTGGCAAGTGGACTCCAGGTTGAACTCTTGAAGCCTATCCGAGATGAAGAACATCACGGAATTTGCTGAGCCGTTGTAGGAAGTTCTCAGTGTCCCATGGTCCTCTAGGAAGAACACCTCTTCCATGGGAGTGACGAAGAACCGTGATGAATAGAGCTCGTCGTCGAAGACCAGGCGTGGCATTCTGCCGAGCTCGTTCGGCAGCTCTTCAGTACGCTCGTTGACCATGCTGTACGCCAGACGGTTTCTCCTGCCAAGATTGGCACCTTCGACGAAGAAAACTGAAGATGGAGCAGGCATTTTGATTGGAACGTGTGGGGTTTTGATTTGAACGTTGTGGTGTTGTTTTCTGAGAGTTTTGTTTGCTTTAATGCTTTTGATGTTTTACACATCACCGCTCCTTCTTTTATACNTCTTTTTCACGAGGTTAACAGACGTCATCGTTAGTTGTACGTGACACGTTTCTCGGGATCGAGGATGTCTACGATCGATTTAGAACGCCGATCATGAAATATTTTTGTTTTAACTTCTTTATATTTTGGTCTTGTTAAATGAGATTTAATTTTAGTTTATTTATATTTGATTTTATATTCATATTGTTGATTTTGTTTTACTTGAAATGTTTTTTAACCTTCTGTTAGCACGAGTTTACATAATTTAACAAGAATTTTGATTTTAAAAGGAAATTTATTTTATTAATTTTATAATAAGGTTTTACAACAGACAAGAAGTACTCTCTATGGAGTTACTTGTTTCCCAAGATCCTTTACAAGCTTCCTTAAGTTTTCTACGTTGGACGAGAGTGCCATACACGCCACTTCGATCTGCATCACCGGAGAGCTGACCTTCTTCAGGGAAGCGTTCAGCTGTGAAAGTGTCTGAAGTGGAGTGCTGCTCTGCGCCATTCCTTTGCCTTTCCTATCAGTAGAAGGCTCTTCCTTGCTGGCGCGTTTCTTCCGTCACTTTGGGGAGACCACCATGTGCTCCTCCAGACCGATGATGTTGGTCTTGAACCGCTTCTTCGGAGGCTCTTCATCGGAGCTTGTTGGGAAAGCTTTGCCGCCGATGTAGCTGTTGTTTTCGGAGTCTGAGGTTGTCCTTGATCTCAGTGGAGAGTCCATGGCTGTGTGTAAGTTTGCCAGTCATGAGGGTTTGGTATTTATAAGCGGAAGAGATGTCGCTTAAGGGTATAAGCGGTATCTCATGTTGAGTTTGGACACCTGGCAGAGTATGCCAAAAGCTTATCGTGGTAGGACCCACGGATAAGACGGAATTTCGGGGACGAAATTCTTTTTAAGGTGGGTAGTCTGTAACAGCCCGGGTAAAAATTTTGGATTTTTACCGGACTGTAAAAGTCTATTTACCGTGATTTACTGTTGAATTAATCTTGGGTAATTAATTCAAGGTAAATCGGGAGTCGTTTTTCGAATCCCAGTGTTTTCCCGCGCTCGTGATTTTCCGAACCTAAGTTGGTATTTTTCGGGTTTCGAAATTTCTCGGAAAATCACACCGGAAAATAACTAAGGAGGTATCGGTTATTTTCTGGTCCGGATCGGACCCGCCTGCATTATTGGTTAATCACATTCTGCACAGTAAATCACAGGTTGAACAGTGATTTTTCCGGTTTATAAAAGAAAGGAAACCAGAAGAAGAAGAGAAGAAAAGAGAAAAAAAAGAGAGAAAAGAAAAAGGAAAGAAAAAAAAAGAAGAAAAAAAAAAGAAAAATCAGAAAAAATAGAGAAGAATCAGAAAAATGAAAAAAAATAATAATAATAGAAAAAAAAAAGAGGAAAAAAAAGAAATCAGAAAATAGAGAAGGAAAAGAAAAATAAGAAAATAGAAAAAAATACCGAAAATATGAAAAAGAAAGGAAAAAAAACCCGGATATACACTGTTCACCGTCAACCCCTCGTTACTGTGCTCGCCGGAGTGTTCTGGGCCGCATCTCGCCGCACCGACACCACCACCATGGTCGCAGGGCCGGCGCGACCTCACCCCTGTCGTCGCCGAGCCGTTCCGTCGCCGTAGCCGCCCGGACGCGCCACTGACCCGACGGAGAACCCGGCGGAGCTGGTTCTTCCGCCACCTGCAACATCAGCAGCTGCCGCCGTGGCCAGTTGCCGCCGCCCTTCGTCCGCCGCAGATGTTGTTGTGGTCGCTCGCCCTTCCCCGCGCCTGCCGTCGCACCGCCAGCGTCGAACCCGAGGTGAGCAACCCGATTTCTTCAAGGATCCGTCCGATTGTATCCGGGTCGCGTTTGACCCGTCATGTTTCTGGGTTGTCTCATTTGGGTTGGGCTGGATTTGTGTTGGGCCGGGTCTTGGGCGCGGGCCTGTGCTACGGGCCTGCTGCCTTGGTCTGGGCCGACACTATTCAAGCCCAGTCCGTTTTAATTTTTTTTAAAAAAATTATATTAATATATATTTATTTATTTACAATCTGATATATATATTTTGGAAAAAAAATATATATAGTTATTTTGAGTAAATTACTGACAATTTAATTCTGGTATTTTTGCTAAAATATAAATATATTTACTTAGTCAAATAATTAAGTTTTGTTTAGGAAAACTATTATTAATTGGAAAATATATATGTACCTTGAAATAAATTCTGGAAAATTAATATGCATATTATTTTCGTCTGGAAATTATGGTTATGGAAATTATATATATGTGTACTTTGTAAATTAAAGTTAATTATATTTTGTGTTGGAAATTAAATTGTATATATTTAGAAAAAGAGAAATACTATATAAATATTTTCTGAAAATTATAAATAGGTTATTATTTTCTGGAAAATTATGATGATTCTTATTCTGGAAATTATAATTATTTAATGGAAATATTTTGAAAGAGTTTTAATTAAAGTATGGTACCGAAATTATATTCGGAAATACGTTCGGAAAATTATTTTCGATAAGGGATAATAATATCAGATAAGAACCGGGAT